>VMDR010001122.1:0-145746 GCA_007922815.1 Macrotus californicus
CCCCACCCAAGAAAACAAAGCTGTGGCCTGGCCACCTGTCCTAGCAGGCCCTGAAGGGTTTGGTTGAGAAGAAAGGACATCACATCACCGAACCTTCCAGGCAAAAGTGTGTGACTATCCAGCCCAAACCACGTGTCCGTGTGACTTCAGACTTAAAAAGGTCATGTTCACATTTGTCAGTGTTGCAGGAAGTATTCTCTCCCAAACCCTGCTCCATACATCTTTTTCCTCCCCACCAAAGGCCTACCTTCCCAACCTCCTCATTTCTTCCAGAAGCACCATCATTTCGGCAGTAGGCTAGGCATGGGGGATGAAGACCAACACTGGGGGTGAGTTAAGTGACAGGGTTGTAACTGGTTTGAAGTCATCCTAGAAAATGCTTTAACTAAACGATCACTCCCTGAATATGAATCATTAGAAGGAACAAGCTAACACACCCAAGTGCTTTTGCAGATGGGAACATAGCTCCCGCTTGCATGTGGAATGGCTCAAGGTCAGCCACAAATTTAGTCCCCAGATAGACCCCGTTTATGTCCCTGAACATAGCTCACTTCCCACACCAACTGACATTCAGTCCTTCCTCGGAATGAAGTGTCTGGGCTGAGGAGAGGGCACTATGAAAGAATATACGAAATTCATAGTTAGGAAATAAAGTACATAAATTTATATACAAAAGGACAACAGTACTTTTTTTAAAGGTGTATTTTATTCTGCCCTGGCCGGCGTGGCTCAGTTGTTTGGTATCATCCCTCAAAGCGAAAGGTCACTGGTTCAATTTCCACTAAGGCTACATGCCTGGGTTGTGGGCCTGGTCTCCAGTTGGGAGCGTGCAGGAGGCGGCCAATCGATGTTTCTCTCTCTCTCTCTCTCTCTCCCCCTACCTTCCCCTCTCTCTAGATAAATAAATAAAATCTTTTTTTAAAAAAAGGTTTATTGTATTCTCATTCGAGAGAGGGGGGGAGGAAGAAAGAAACATCTATTCCAGAGAGAAACATCAATTGGCTGCCTCCTGCACACATTCCCAACCAGGGATCAATCCCACAACCTGGTCACACACACCGACCAGGGATCGAAAAGGGGGCTGGCAACCCCTTGGTTGTGGGACGATGCTCCAACCAACGACTCACGCCGGCCAGGGCCAATAGTACTTTTTCATGTGAGGCAGAACTACTGAGAAGGTCTCTCTGGAAGCCGTCCAGAGAAAGCCTCCGGAAAGTGGTAATTCAACGAACACACAAAATGAAGCTTGAAAAAAGGTAATTTTATTTTATCATTCTTTTAAATCAATTATATGTATATTGCTCACCTGAGGACATTTTTTCATTGCTCTTTCTCTTTTAGAGAGAGAGGAAGGGAGAGAGAGAAACATCTATGTGAGAGAGAAATATTGGTTGCCTCCAGTACGCACCCACCCTGACCTGGGATGCCTAGGGATTGAACCCACAACCTAGGCATGTGCCCTGACCACAAATCAAACCCTCAACCTTTCATTTATGAGACAACACTCCAACTGAGTGAGCCACACCGACCAGAGCAAGAAAATGAATTCTTTCTAGCCCTGACTGGTGTGGCTCAGTGGGTTAGGCACCATCTCATGAACCAAAGTGTCTCCAGTGTGATTCCCGGTCAGGGCACATGCCTGAGCTGCAGGCCAGGTCCCCCGCTGTGGGCATGAGAGGGGCAACTGATTGATGTTTTTCTCTCCCCCTCTTTTTCCCTCCATTCCCATCTCTTTCTAAAAATAAATAAATATTGGGTTGGCCAAAAAAAGTTCACGTGTTTTTTTTCCTGTAAAATAAAAGACACATTTTTCATTTCACCAATAACTTTATCGATTTGGATATTGAGTATGTCGGCTGTCTCCCACTATTGGCTTCTAGTGGGTAGAGGCCAGGGGTGCTGCTGAACATCTTCCAATGCATAAGGCAGCCCCCCAGCAGAGTAATTTGGCCAAAATGTCAATAGTATCAAGAAACTTCACAAACCACTTTTGACACATTCGATCAGACACAGCACCTTCTCCGTACACTGCACAAATCTTTTTTGTTTTTTGCATCGGTTGCATTTTTACATTTCTTAAAGTAATAAAGCACAATATGATGACAATGCTGCAGATCTTCTTTCACCTTCAATACTAAAATAGCTGCACAAAAATTCACCAATGTTGATGAGTTTTTGGTTTTTTTTTAAGGTTTTTTTTTTCTTTAAAGGAAGATTTCCTCATTGCTTTTATTTTATGTTTTTAAAGATTTTATTTATTTTTAGAGCGAGGGGAAGGGAAAGAGACAGAGAGGGAGACAAAGATCAGTGTGTGGTTGCCTTTTGCATGTCCCCCACTGGGGACCCGGCCTAGGCATGTGCCCTGACTGGGTGGGAATCAAACCAGCAACCCTTCGGTTCACGGGCTGGAGCTCAATCCACTGAGCCACACCAGCCAGGGCTGATGAGTTGTTTTGTAAATGCACACTGATATGACAGCTGTCAGTCACAACAGAGTCTAACAAAATTGTTTCAGATGAAGTTAGAGACAACTCAGCACTACTAGAGCCATCGTATGGAAAAAACTAAACGAACTTTTTGGCCAACCCAATAAAATCTTTATACCAAAACCAGTCATTGAGGCTTGACGTTTTATAATTAATGACATAGCATATTGTGAGTTTCAGGGGGAGCAAATAAATGGTTGATGCTGAGAGAGGGGCAATGGGGAGAAGCCACTTCCCCGGGTTGCAAGGTCACTCCATACATATCCGGTCCCTAGAATCCGCACTTCAGTCACTGGGGACCCTGGCATGTCAACCCGTGTCGTTGTTGTATTTATTTGGGGCAGTGTGGTCGAAAGAAAATAAATTTAGGCATTTTTTTCTTTCCTTACTTTGTATTCAAGCTCTTGCTGATATTTGTTTGGCGTCCGTATGCAAACATTATGAAAAAATGTATGCAATTCTTAATAGAAGCATGAACTTGTAAAAGCCATGTAAACATAATTCTTCTCTAAACAGTTATTCTAACCGGTTTCCCAATTAAAACCTAGAGGCAATTTTCATGTGATTCTATTTAGGTGACGTTCCAGAGGAAGGAAAAAACAAATTCCCGGGCACAAAACTGACCGCCTAGTTGAGCGTGGCGTAGGGATTGGCTGTAAGAGACACTGAAGGAATCTGTGGGAGATGAAAGTTTTCTATCTTGACCATGGCATTGGTTACGATTGTGTACGTTTGTCAAAACTCACAGGGATGTACTCCAGAAAGTGAAATTCACTGTATGTAAACCCCAACTTTTAAAGTGAAAAGTGCTAGTCTCTAAAAGTTGAATGGTCTAAATATTCCATCAGATTATATGGTTACGGTGCTCTGTTGTGGAGCTCATTGTTAAATTTTAATAAGTAGCATTGTTGCCTAGGCGACCTAAAACTCATTGCTGAGGCGAGCTTAAGTCTGGCACCACACACTTCGGAAGAAAGAACTGCCGTCAAAGGCAGAGAAAACAAACTTCCAAGACGTTGGCGGAGAGGGGGCGGTGGAGGAATGGGGTGGGGGGAGTCCCTTCGGTACCCCGAGGAAAGTTCCTGCAGCTGTCCACACCATCTCATACCCTGCTCTACTCTTTCTACAAACGCAAAGCTCTGTCGTCATTATTCTTACATCTCTGTCCCCTGTTGTCATATTTTATGCGCAAGTCAGAATCTTTATTGAGAATGGAGAAGACAAAAATTCTGAGGTCTTCTTCACCTTCCTGGTCATTCTCCACTTGTAATAACCATAAGGGGTTGGTTGCTTTCAGTTTCACAGCGTTCCCGTCTAGCAAGAAGCCCAACCTGCAACCCACCCAACCACTTAATGCTCCCTGAACACACACCGAATCTGTAAGGAATAGGTAAGCATTGTTTTGTGGGGTTTTTCCAAACACCGTGTCAAACAGATACCGGGAAGTCACTGGAACTTGCTCTTTGCACTCGACATTGATGTTTAGAGGCATCCACAGTTAGCACCCGTTCGTTTGAACTCCCACTGAGTAAGTGTGGAATGCAGTCTCCCACCCTCCACTGACAAGACATGCTGCCTGATCCAGGCCACAGGCCAGCGGTCACTGCATTCTCGGAGCTGGGATTAGCAGGGGACCTACATGCACATCTGTCTTCTGCTTCCATAGACACCCGAAGAGTTCCCCTCCAAAGGGGACCCGCTCTGTACCCCCACCAGCTGTGTGGGACAATTTCCATTTCACAGCACCACTTGCTACAATTAGCCTTGTACATTTTTATCAAACGGGTGGGTATGAAATTGTATCTTCCTGTTGCTTTATTTTTTATTTGCCTGCTTCCTAGTGCAGTTGAACTCTGCAAGTTACTTAACCACATCCTTTGCATTTTTTTTTTTAGTTGGGTTGTTTTCCTGACTGAGTCAGGATATTAATCCCTTATTTACACCTCTATAAAGTATCTTCTCCCAGACTGAGATTTGTTTTTCTATAATTGGCCATTGAACAGATTTTAAAAACATTTAAAAAATAACAACTACACATATTTTGATCACAGGCACCCACCTGGTTGGCTGGGCGTGCCGCCCACTCCCAAATCCTGGCTGCCCTGTGGCCACGGGAGAGGCACCGGAACTCTGAAAAGGCTCACCCTGCCAGTGAAATACTCCAGCGAGGAAGTGCCACCAAATCACCGCCACTCCACCCCACCAGGCAGAACTAGTCAAACGGCACTCCTAACACCGTTAGACTTCTTATTTAGCTTTGTAATGTACTAATGTACTGATTGTGCCTGTTGCCTTTTTTCATATTGAGATGATTCATATACCATGAAATTCACCCACTTACTCGTAAAACCATCACCACTACCAGATTCTAGAACAGTTTAATCATCTCAAAAAGAAACCCCAGGAGATGTCTTGGCTGGTGTGGTTCAGTGGACTGAGTGCTGGCCTGTGAACCAAAGGGTCGCCAGTTTGATTCCCAGTCAGGGCACATGCCTGGGTTTTGGGCCAGGTCCCCAGTTGGGGGCGTGCAAGAGGCAACCACATACGGATGTTTCCCTCTTCTTCTCCCTTTCCCCTCTCTCTAAAAATAAATAAATTAAATATTAAAAAATTTAAATGTTAGAGATTAAAAAAAAAAAAAAAGAAACCCCAGGAGACTGTGGATAATCCAAGGATATGCATGTGTGAAGGGACAGGGGACATATGGGAAATTTCTGTACCTTCCTTTCAATTTTGATGTGAAACTAAAACTGCTCCACAGGGACAGGGGGGTGGGGGTCGGGTAGAAGGGGGTAAAGGGAGATAAGTGGTGATGGAAGGAGACGACTTGGGGTAGTAAACATACAATCCAGTACACAGACAATGTGTTGTAGAACTGTATACCTGAAGCCTGTATCGTTTTATTAACCAATGCCACCCCAATAAATTCAATAAAAAAATCAATAAAGTAGGAAAAACCTTTTATAGGCATTGTAAGCAGTTTATATTCATTGCTGTAGTCATCATTAGCAAATTGAGTCATCTTTGAAACTTGCTTTTTTCCTAAAAACATAAAACTTGTGCATCACTGCCAATGCCCCCCACACCCCCTGCCCCTGGCAACACTAACCTGCTGTCTGTATGTACTTCCCGACTTCAGATATTCCTCGTATGTGAAGTCATGCATGTAGCTGGCTTATTTCACTTACATTCGAGGTTCACCTATGTTGACATGTATCGGCTCTTCATTCCTTTTTAGGCCTGAATAGTAAGTAGTCTGTCACGAGGATATAGCACCCTGTAGCGTCAGGGTGTCTGTCGTTTGGGCCGTTTCCACTTTGGGGCAACTATGAATGCTACCAGGACATTCACACATGGGTCATTGTATGGAGGCACACTCAATTCTCTTGGATACCAGCTAGGAACGGTGCTGCCGGGGCTTAACACTTGGAAGAACTGCCCGATTGTGTTCCAAAGTGTTTGTACCGTCTTACCACCCCACAATGTATTCAGTGTTCCAACTACCCCACGTACTGTATTTTTTATTATGGGCTGTTAACTTTTAAGGGCAACCTCAGTGGCCAGCTGCAAAGGAGCGTAATCACCCTTACAAGGTTTGAGTCCTTCCAAGCTCACTCAAACTGCGGCCTGCGGCCCAGGGTGGCTATGAATACGGCCCAACACAAACTCGTAAATTTACTTAAAACCTTTTTTTTGCTAATTAGTTTTCATTAGTGTTTGTGTATTTAATGTGTGGCCCAAGACAACTCTTCTTCTTCCAGTGTGGCCCAGAGACGCCAAAAGATCAGACACCCCTGCAAGAGGCTGAAGGAACGGGGGAGGGAGGGTGGGGAGGGGAGTGTCTTGGAGACCATGTGTTGATTCTCAACCTTCCTTTCCATCTTTGCACATGCCTCAAAAATGGGTCCTGCTGCATTCTATTAGCTGCTTCTCCTGGGCCTTCAGAGCATCAAGGAGAAGACCCTTTCCTTTTAAAAGACCAAAGTTCATTCATCCAACTTTTTACACAGCAGTCTCCCTCCAGGTCCATCTAGAGCGGGAAGCAGCAGTGAAGACGGGGAAAGGAAATGGAGAACAGGGGCTAGGGTTCAGGGGCACTCCCATCTCCAGGCTCTGAGGGCACTGCTACGAAGAATGGGTCACAATTTTGAAGCTGAAGGCACAAATGGGGCAAAACCGTGTCAATGCCCAGTGTCACATGGGATCCAGTGGAAGACCAGAGGTTCCCTGTGCCAGTGACTGATGCTCCCTGTGCTGCAGGGTAGAAACCCACTGCCGTCAGGACGTCTGTCCATCATTACAGCAGGGAAGGGACGAAGAAACAAGAGAAAGCAAGAGGAAAACAGTGGCACCGTGTGCCAGCCGTCTTGCTAGTTTGCTGGACTCTTCACCCAAAGGTCGAACCTAGGCTGTGGGATCAGATACAGAAAACAAGCGAGCCAAGTTGGGAAAATCATAGTTCATATTAAAAATGAAGCCACTAATAGTGAGTGCCAAAGGAGTCTTTTATCCACCCTGCATCGGTGGCATGCTGCCTGCATTTGCACGAGTTGCTCACTACCCCAGCCAGAGGGGTTGTACATGTGTGTGCACATGGAAGGTCAGTACCCACTAGGGCGGTGGATCTGTGGGTAAATGCGGATTGGGTGGGAAGGAATGCAGTGACGGAACCAGGGACTTTTTGCTTTGCAGGATGATGCCCAACAACTGAGATCACCAGTCAAGGCGGGTATCACATTGTCCCTCTAAAGGGACATCTGCCATGCAGCTCCTTGGGAGAAGGTAGGCCTGAGGCTGCCAGATCTGAAATTCCCCCAAATTCCCCAAGTCCAGGTTTTAAGACATCTAGGCTCTTCAATATTTCCTCCATTTAAAAAAATGCTGTACACCCGTTCTGGAAACACTGCTGGCCCACCTGCCTCGTGGACTCCCTTTCAATAAAGGCAGCACACACATCCTTATTTATTCTGGATTAAAGGATCACACAGACACATATTTCCATGGAAAAAAAAACACCCTCTTGTTTATTTGATTAAACAAAAATAAAATAAGCTGCATAGGAACAATTTTAAAGTCCAAAGAGACGCCAACTTTGTTTTAAGGCTGCAGTAGCTGATACAGCATCTCCTTGCTACCTTCCCCAGCCTCCTCTGTGGACCACAGCGATACATTCAGAAGCCCGTTAGCCAACACAAGGGTTTTTGAATGCTTTCCCATTGGCCCTTCACCTGCTCATTCATTGCCTGTCATGCTTGCGGCCTGCAGTGTAACATTTAAGATTTAAAAGCAAAAATCCACAGTGGGGAGCAAACAAACACCCATTTTAAAGGCTTGAGGGAAAACTTTTGGTCCCCCATTCTCCACTTACAATTGATGGGATCTGCCCCACCGTGATTCCATTTAAAAGTGTCCAGAGGCAGGAAGCACCCCAGTTGGGCTTGCAGCTGGGTGTTTGTGGGTCACAGTTATTCCGAGGGTGCACATTCCTTACCTCGTATCTGCCTTTGGAAAAAAATTTTTTAAAAATAAAAGTTTTACTTAGTCTCACCAGGCAACATGCCTATGTTAATTTCTCCAATTCTGCATTTGCTTTCTCACACAAAAAAAGAGGGGGGGGGGGATTAAAAAAAAAAAACCTCAACTGAGTCATGTGTTCTACACTCAAAGCATTTTGCTGACCAGGCATGACAGCGAATGGACAATATTAAACAAGATTTATTTTTTAAAATACTAATAAACCCTCCCACCCACCCAAGTATATCTACCATGCTAATTAAAAACAACATCCCTTACCCACCCACCCTTTCACCTGCATTGATTTTAGGGGGAGAAAAAAAACAAGAAAAAAGAAAGAAATCTTAGCACTCTAAAAACAAGAAAAACCCCAGAAGCACAAGAAACCTACAGACTCCTAGAAACATAAAGAACTATTACAGAGCTGGTTATTTAAAGAAAGTAAACACTTCGCTACACACGTTAACATTCAGTCAGTGTGCTCTGAGATAGAGCCTTAAGAAAAATACTACCTGAGCTTGTAAGTTAATACAATCATTAAAAGGAGGTCTAAGACCATGCAGAGACACAAAACTTTTAGAACCATTACTGGTTAAATGATGATGGAAAACATCCCACCAGGCTGGCTTGTTAACCCGTAAGATCAGTTTAAAAATAGACATCATTGAGGTATTTCTTCACCATGACATTTAAAACCCAATTCACAATCATTACAGTGGTCTTAGGACCCTCTCCTACAACCCAAACAAAAATTAACTAGGGGAAGAAAAGGCGGAGAGGCAACACAGTATATCATGGTCATGTGCTTCTCAACTTTATCAAGTATTTAATAAACAAGCAGAGGAAAAGAACGACCCGTCAACATGTTACCTTTGGTAGGAAAAAAAAATTAAGATGCAAAAACACACACTTTTCCCAGTCACTGCTCAGTGAAACAGTGATCGTTGCAATGTCACAGTGACGGTCAGGAAGACCCTGCGGGGTCCAGAAAAGCTACAAATACCAACAGGAGTCTAAAGATTCTCATTCCCTTCAAATATCTGATGTTTCCAACAACCAGACCCTCAAGAATTGCTCCTAAAAGGGTATGCCTGCCGGCGTTCCAAATACAGATAGGATATTGTTCTCTTGAAGAGAAAGAGAGACCTAAAGGCCTTTATTTGCAGTTAAATCCTCCAATAGGTCAGATGAACCAGCAGTTCCGTAGTACTGAACAACGTGGTGACAGTGTGTGTGACAGGGAGCCGGGTTGGTAAGGGACACTTGGATTTCTGACTACGTTTGCCTGAGTATAGGAATATTTGGTTTCAGAGTGTCTTTCTCAAGGTCAATGAAATGTTTCTCCTGGGAGAAAGCAGTTTGGGACTCATGAACACGTTTTCTTCTCGAGGTAGCTCCTCACTCCCACCCGCTCTCCGGTGGTTTAATACTACTCTTTTTCAGAGACTTGTCAGATGCTAACATGAGGTAGATGACTTCTGCCGAAAGTGAGGTAGAACCGAAACAAAACAGACGGTGTGGTGTGGAGTGGGGATATGGATCCTGTGCCCCTGGCCTGCAGGAAGCTGGAGAAGGCGAACAAGCCTGGGGGCGGGGGGGGGGGGGGGGGGGGGGGGGGGGGGGGGGCGCGGGGGTTGTGGCTCTATGGTATCATGACACGCCAGGAGAAGAGTCTGACTTTTATACAGCCCCAGACTGTTGGAAACGCAAGAGTGATGTTTTCAATAAATACCCTAAATATTTTTTTGGCACCATTAGATTTTTTTTTTAACAGAAAAGGGGGAGAAAAAAAAACACACAAGCCTATTAAACTTTGGCATTTCTTTCACTATCTACCAGAACACAGCAATCGTAGAGTCTCCCACAGAAGGAGACAACACATACACAAACGGTATTCTGATGCTTCAAGCCTAAAAGACCTCTCTCTCTCCTCAAATCATTAAGCTTTGGCTTAACTGGAATAAAACAGAAGGAGCCAATCTCAAGCTATTCTTACAGCTCTATCACAAAGTGCCTTAAATCTGGCAAACTTTTTTTTGGCCCAACACATAATTTAGATTCTGCTTATGGTACCCTTGTGTTTCCCCAAATAAGTTAGACTTAAAAGGGCATCCATCAGTCAAAGAGTCGCTGCACCTGGGGCACGGCCCAGGGCCCTGGGCTCCAGCCAACCTGCCTGTCACCTGCCAGCCGCAACACAGCTCAGGGGGAGAGAGCGCGGTGAGAGAGCATGGCTTCTCACGACCAAATTTACAAAGGAATGATTTAAAAAAAAAAAAAATAGTTTAACACTTTTGAAATGTTAAGTCAGTGTCAACCAAAAGTGGTTTTTCTCTGTGCGTTCCTTAGAAATCCTTTAGCCATCTCTACACCCACACCTTTACACATAGTCAAAGCCAAGCGGCCTCTCCACACATATGCCGACTTCACACTGCACCTCGCCACCTGACACATCAGACGTGCTGGGGGTTGTCTAAATAGCTTTCACTCACTAGAGACATGGTACCCTCCTCCTTCCCAGGACCTTATCCTCTCTCACCTTGGTAAAGACTTCCCTTTTTGACCCCATTTCTACCCAGCCCAGCATCACCTCACAATAGGCAAGAGATATGCATTTCAATACACCTAATTTGAACAGCCTCATGCACATTAGGGAGTTCCAAAGGTTGGCTTTCCTCCTCTTTGATTTGGAGCATTCTGCATTGTCCAATAAACACACTCCAAAGTGCTTTGCACCAGTCCCTGTGGGTCAGGAGGCAGATGTGGACGGCCACCGATGGCCAATGTTTTAAAAACAAAATCTTCCCCGAGGGTGACCATGTTTTGCAAATGGCAGCGATGCACCTCTCGGGGTGTGGAGATGGCCCACCACTGAGGGTAAAAAGGGGGCAGCTCTGCCCACCTACACACTCATTTCAGGGAGAACCTACCAGCTTTAAGCCTGCGAATTGGTCAGTGTATTACCTATAAGACCTCATAATTTCAGTCGTGAGTGGAAACCCTGGCTTTACAACCCAATCCATAGAAAAGTGTTAAACAATTTCAGCTACTGCTATTCACCAAAAAAAGCCCCACTCGGGTCCTAAGATTAGGAGACTGGGAAGAAAGGGCAGGAGCAAAGATGGCAAATAAAGGTAAAGATGAAGAATCAAAGGCAGTGACCCCCTGAGGTGACTTATCCCAGCCATAATCATGACCTAGGTGTCTGAGAACTTTCAAGACCCATTTCCTCAATAAAAATATTTCTTAAGCATTTAAAACCATCATCTTTGGTGTTGAAAGGGTGATTTTGGGGGGCAGCGGTGGGGGTGAGGGAAGGAGGACCAGCACCAAATAATTCCAAAATAAAAAACAAAACAGTAAAAATGCTTCATTACACAAGCTCTTTACCCAAGAGCTTAGAGGTTAGGGACAAAATAAAAGGCAATTGAACAGAACATGAGGAAGGATTCACTACTGAGTTCTTCAAGAAAAGGCGCTTGTACAAAATGAGATTTCCTGCCACCTCCCTCCTCTGTAACGCAGCGGCTGAGGCAGCAGGGTAAAGGTACTATTGGTGTTTGGATACTTTACTGCAGTTCTTGAAGAAGGGAGTTTTCCCCCGTTTTGGTCTTTCAGAAATCCTAGAACTGAAGCCGTGGGAGGGAGCGGAGCAGTGGTAAATTAGCTCTCCGAACAGCTGGACAGGAAAAGCAATTTGACTGACTCGCTACACTGTCCCCGGCATCTCCTCGTCTTTGGGGATGACAAAAACAAATTGCTTCACTTGTCAGTTTATTCTGTTCGCTTAAAACTACATCCACATTGCAAAAGGAATTTCTTTGAAATACAAGAACAGAATGTCATCTGTTGGTCTTTCTGTTCAAACAAGAGCTCTTCCTGTAAGCCCCTGCCTTCTGAGAACCTGTCTTTGTCCTGAGCTGTGCAATTTTCAAATTTGGTTCTTCTTTCAGTATTTGTGGGAAATGCAGGGACCCACAGGCAGGGTATTAGCTCCACTGAATTGTCATGGAAAAGACAGACAGTGCCCAGAAGCACAAGGTTTGTACCCAAGTCCAGGTTACGACAAACCAACCCTGTAAAGTGACAGACGCCATCCCACAGTTCTGCAGTGGGAGCCTGGCTTTAAAATGTTCATTCTTTGGTACCGAGATACAGGTTTAACAAAAGATATTCATTACGTCCTACCTTTCCAGTTGGTGGCAACTGAGTTTGTAAATCCTTTACATTCAAAGGCCTGAGGGGAGGGGGTGCGGGGGATGTTAACCATGAGGTCCTAACAGCATGGCTCTGGAGCAGACCTCTCTGTGAAGAGACCCTAACAGAGAGCACAGGGATGGGCTGTTCTATTCATTTGACTTTCAAACATTCTATTTCCCTGAACTTCCAAGGCAGGAAAAAACATTGTGCTTTTAAAAGTAAAAGTTCATTCCTTTGCCTACTCTTCTTAGGAGAAGAAATGCCTCCATCAACAGAACATTCAATCTAGGGTCGGGGATCGACCCCCGCCCTCCTGCAGAGTCCAGAAGAGTTTGGAGGTGACTTCCTTCTTTCTCATGCTCCCAAAGACTACACCTCAGCACACGCATGCCTACCCACTCTTGTCCGCGCACCAGGCCACGTCCGGAAGCCCTCTTTCTGAGAACGAGGCGCCCTTTGCTCTTTCTTTCACTTCACTCTTTATAAGCAACAGCAATGTAACTTTTGAGTATGAGATTAATCAAAAAACCTGAACTACTTTTATTATTTTTAGACACTAAAGTATGTAAAGAAAGGTTCTTTGGGAGGGGGGTGTATCATCTTCAGCCTCATTAATCTGGTGTAAGATGGCTTCACACATACGCCCCTACCTTCAAAGAAACAAAGACCCCATACCCTAAAAGAGGAACAGTCTGCTTTTCTTGGCTAGCAAGCCACAGCCACTTCTAGGAACAAGAAAAGATGCTGAACAGGATGATAAGCACGCTGAGGTATAAAAGGAGAACATAGGAACGTTCTCTGTTGCAGCATTAAAAAAAAAAGATTTTTTCAAAAAGATCAAGATCATAAAACGCAATCTAACCCCATAAACACAGTATTCTCGAGAACACAAATAATCTATAATTAAGCATTTAAAATCCTACTTTTTCCATTTTATAATTTTTTGTTTTTTTTTTCTTAGTAGTTTTTTTTTTTGTGTTTCCTTGGCTCAATCTACAGAATGCTAGCCCACCACACATATCCAGTGCCCTCCCAGCCAGAGATGCTAGGCTTGTGCATGTCACGTCCCACGGAGGGAAGAGGGAAACGTGAACTCCACTGAGTGAGGGTGCAAGGCGGGCAGAGGACCTGCTGGAGAAGGGAATGTGAAGAGTGATGAGGTAGATAGAAATTATCACTTCACAGGCTCAATCCCTGCAGAAAAGATAAGTACATTCATCTGTAAAAAAATAAAGATGAGGTAGGACTTAGGCAATGTTGTACTTTTCTTGTTCTCTTTAAACAAAAGAAAAAAAGAAATTTCCCTGAGACTGTTTCTTCTTTGAAATTCAAAAGGGGCGAGAGAGGGAGGGAGGGAGCGAGGGAGGCGGAGAGAGGCAGAGACAGAGAGAGAGGCAGAGACATGCACACCCCAAACACAGAAGCCTAGAAAATGTGATTAGAAGATGAGGATTCGATTGTTGCCAAAGTCGACCACGACGATCATCCCATCGGGGGTGACGGCGATGCCGGAAGGGCGATCCATTTGCCCAAAGCCACTGCCCTGAGTGCCGAACTTGCACAGGAAGCTGCCGTTGGACTCGAACATCTGCACCCGGTGGTTCCTGGAGTCGGCCACGATGATGCGCCCTTCCTGGTCTACAGCCACACCCTGCGGGCGCAGGAACTGCCCATTGCCAGTGCCCTCTGAGCCCAGGAAGCGTGCCGACTGGCAATCAGGATGAATGACCAGGAGCCGGTGGTTGTTGAAATCGGTGACTACCAAGTGGCCCTCGTGGTTGAAGGCCACACCCCGAGGGGAGTCAAAGTGCTT
The DNA here is from genome assembly GCA_007922815.1 of Macrotus californicus. NCBI lineage: Eukaryota > Metazoa > Chordata > Mammalia > Chiroptera > Phyllostomidae > Macrotus > Macrotus californicus. Next base: position 14,014 of record VMDR010001122.1, read on the forward strand.
CCAGAGAGCCCCCTCGAAGCCATACTTATTCAGGAAGACTCCATCAGGCCCGAACAGCTGGATGCGATGGTTCCGAGTGTCAGAGACCAGGATCTTGCCCTCAGGATTCACCGCCACATCCCAAGGGTAGTTAAACTGCCCATTCTTGGTTCCTTTCTCGCCGAACTTGAGGAGGAACTGACCCTCGAAGGTGAAGATCTGGATTCGATGATTGTCCTTGTCGGCCACAACGATCCTGCGGGAGGCGTCACAGGCCACCCCGGCGGGCCGGTCAAACTGGCCAGGCCGGGAGCCCAGGGTGCCAAATTTGTGGTGGAAGGTACCGCAGGGCTTGAACACCTGGATGCGGTTGTTGCTGCGGTCGGCCACGACGATGTAGCCCTCCTTGTCCACACTCACGCCCCAAGGGCGGCAGAGTTTGCCGTCACTGTCGCCCTCGCTGCCGAAGCTCAGGCCAGGCAGCCCGATGCCCACGTAGCTGCGGCCCGACTTGACCACAACCTTGAAGGGGCTGTTCTCGATGTGCTGGTTGGACAGGGTGACCGACACCAGGTGCTCACCCTCCAGCTGGGGCCGGTAGCTCACCATGTAAGTCCCATTCTGCTGATCATTGACTTCTGCTCCAAACAGGTTGCCATCAGGGCCCAGGACCACAGCTGACATTAGGTCACCTCCTGAGAGACGAGGCTCCCCATCGTGGTCGTAGCCAATGACAGTGAAGGTAGCCACTTTACCCTGGAGGGCCCGCTTGAGGCCATCGCCTGCGGCCTTGGTGAGTGGTGCGAAGGCTCCGCTGCTGACGAAGCCGAAGGACTTGACGGCGAGGTACAGTGCCTGGTCGGGGGGCGTGAACATGATCCGGTCGTCCTCCTGGGGCTGCAGGAGGCTGCGCAAGGTCTTCAGCTCCTGCACCTGGGCCAGCATGCGGTCTCGGGCCAGCAGGACGTCCAGCGCCCTCCCCTCCTCCAGGACCTGCTGGACGGCACTGATGGTGCTCTCGAGCTTGTTGAGGTTCTGCCGCAGCTTCTCCACCTGCAGGTACAGAGACTTGGCCTTCACCTGGCGGATCTTCTCTACCTGCAGGGAAAGGCAAGAATAGGGAGAGAGGCTTAGAACCAAGCACAGAAAACACACACCCTGACCTAAGTCAGGAGGACGCTTCGGACAAACCCGTGCTGAGGGATGATCCACAGAAACAACTGGCCTGCCCTCTTCACACACGGCAAAATCCAAAGGGGGGAAAAAAAAGACTGAGGAACTGCTCCGGACACAGGAGATGACAGAGACATGACAGCTAAATGCAGCGAGTGATCCTGGACTGGGGGATGGTGCTATTAAACATACTGTTGGTCACCTCTGACTACTACACTGCACTGCTACCATATCGAGATCAAACCTCTTGATTTTAATTTAACTCCGCAATTAGTTAAGAGAATGTCCTTACTCAGAGGAAATAAACAGTTTAGAATTTTTAAAAAAGGGGCAAAATGTAAATGATTGGTCAATCGGGTAAAGGATATAAGGAGTTCTTTTATTATTAATACGTACAACTTTTCCACTAAGTTAGAGATTGAATAAAAACGAAAGTTAAGCACCAATAGCTAACAATGTTTACTGAGTACCTACTTTGTGCCAGGCACTGGAGGTACCCAGTGACCAATAGAAAATGTGGTCCTTGCTCTCACGGGGGGTACATTTTAAGCAGGCACACAGGGAAATTCTGTAAGACAAGTTCAGGTGATGCTGGGTGTGAGAGAGCAGAAACAGGGTAGGTGTGCAAAACGGGTGTCTAGGGAGGCGGAACTTAAGAGTGCTCAGAGCAGAGGAAAGAGCAAGCACGAAGACTTGAATGAAGGTGGGCACGTGGCTTGGAATGTCAACAAAACTGTCGTTTTACATTAAGGAGTGATGTCAGTAGATTTATGTTTTTTTTTTTCTTCTTAAAGATTTTTGTTTATGTACTTTTGAGAGAAAGGGGAAGGGAGGAAGAGAGAAACATCGATATGCAAGGGATACATCAGTAAGTTGCCTCTCACATGCTCCCCAACGGGGGGACCTGGCCTGTAACCCAGGCATGTGCCGTGACTGGGAATCAAACCGGTGACCTTTCGGTTCGCAGGCCAGTGCTCAATCCATTGAGTCACACCAGCTAGGACAAAAGACTGACTTTTCAATGCAGCTACAGAGTCTGAAATGTCTTGAAAGATACCCCCAGCCCCAACACACACACACATACACAGGACTATGTGGGGAAAATGAATTTGGTGAGATTCCAGCTCCCCTATTCTTCTCTCCTAACCTCTAAAGAACAGGGTTTTAGAAACCTTCAACAGGGAGCCCCAAAGTCCTAAACACAGAACATTTGGAGAAAGGGGCACTCTAAATCTAAAATGCTGTAATTATCACTGATTCTGCTGACCTGCTGTAATAATTCCTGCTTCTGAGGCTCTCAAACCATACTATTTGGGAATGCGAGATTTTGTCTGACCAATGAAATAGTCATTTCTTCATTCTTTTGCATTAACTAACCAAAAGTCCTCTAATTTCGAGTAATTTCCTCCATGAAGGGGATGCACAGGTCATCCAGCTAGACCATGCTGTTTTGCAAGGGACAGTGAGTCCGGAGTGCCTTGCTGATCTGAAAGCTATAGAAAGCCTATTTCAGAATAGGAGTCCGCTGCTGGGAGGCCTGAATTTTCATCAGGTTTTACCTTGGGGAGTGATGATGTGATTTCTGACCCATTCGTGTGCTTTTTCATGTGTCCACTCTGGAAGCAGGTATACACATGTGCAGAGTGGACCTTGTGGGGACAGATCAAAGAGAGGCTTTGTCTTTTGGTCTTGCATTAGGACCAAACCTCCAGGCTGCAGTTCTGACCCCTCAGCTAGATAGGTGGTTGTAGCTAACTCCAAGGGGGAGCCAAGAACATCGGGAATTTATAAGCCACAAGAATGAAAGGTGCCCTGGCTGGTGTGGCTCAGTGGATGGAGTACCAACCTGTAAACCAAGCGCTGCCAGCTGGACACGCGGTCACGGCACACACCTGGGTTGCGGGCCGGATCCCCATTTGGGGGCATGAGAGAGGCAACCGATCTATTTTTCTCTTGCACAGTGATATTTCCCTGCCTCTTTTTCTCCCTCCCTTCCCTTCTCTCTAAAAATAAGTAAATAAAATCTAAGAAAATAAAGTGTATGATTTGATGAGTTAAAAAGAAAAAAGGAAGGATGTATCCAGATACATAAAATTGTTTCCCTGGCACAAAGTAATGTTTGGCAAAACAAACAATAAAGCAAGCACACACAACATTGTATCAAAGAGGTGCCCAGGCAGATATAAGCAGGAAAATTTTGCTGGGTCGGAGCAGAAAAATTAGTAATGAATAAAAGAGAGGGGGGTATCCCCAACATGATTGGGAGCAAGGTGCCATAGCAAAAGGTGAAGATAAATGGGACTGAGGTGTGTCTAGAAGGAGAGCAAGCCTATTTTGGAGGAACCTCAGAATGAGTTTTTAGGCAAATAGAAACAAAGTTTACTGCGCGAAGAAATGGACTTTTCCCAAATCTGCTGCTTCTAGAGCGAAAACATGCTCTCCATTTAGAGAGCTGCCTTCAGAAGAGGACTTGAGTCAGCCTCACGGGAGGGAGGATAACTTAGGTGAGATCTGCAGAAACACACAAAGGCCTTTTCATCAGCAAATCCAGAAGAGCAAGTTTGTGGCCGAGATCACCACAGAGCTCTCAGGTTGCAAGAGTTGGGCCCCTTTCAGTTATAATTAACATTCGTGGGTGGCATGAGACTGACAGACCATGGGGACATCGGAGTGCCTGAAAACCGTGTCAGGGCCACAAAGGTGCCTAAATAAAATAGGTGCCGGATTAAATCTTGGACTTGCTTCTACCTATGGAGTCTTTCTCTTCTTGTCCAAGAGCAAGGAAGCCGTTGAGATTTTGAGGGGTCTGAAGAAGCAGAAAACGAACTAAATGGAAAATGCAGAATCCGAGGTAGCCTGGCAGAGAACATTCTGGCTGGTGAGGGTCACTTTCGGAAACTGAGACGCCACCTCTACCATCGTATAATTTGGATGAGCAAAATAAGCACGCAGCCCCGGCTGGTGTGGGGCTCAGTGGATTGGGTGTCAGTCTGTGAACCGAAAGGTCACGGTTCCATTCCCAGTCAGGGCACATGCCTGGGCTGCAGCTGCAGGACATGCGAGAGGCAACCGATTGGTGGATCTCTGGCACATCCATGTTTCCCTCCGTCCCCGTTCCCTCTTTCTAAAAATAAAAACAAGCCCGCATACACCACAGTGTGCCCTCTTAAATCAGCTTTGTATGAGGCCTTACTTGTGTGTTCCGAGAACGTAGTGATGGTGCCACCGGCCCATTCGCAGGCGTGGTACCTTCTTCCCTCAGAAGTGGGGCAGAAGATCCAAAAAGAAAATGCTGGGATGGCGAACTGGGTGGGGAGAGCCATCTTCCCAGCTGATTTTTATCTAAACAGCACACCAGTGTGCTCAGCACTCCTTCCTGCCCCGACAGGAAGAGAGGGCACACGCTCAGTGCCCTCACTGGTGGAAAGCTGCCTTTCCACCAGGGTTCAGGAAGTGTAACCAGCCAGGACACCAACAACAAGGACGTTTCCTACCAGCCTGCTTTCATAACAACAGCTGTGACTGTACTCCCTTTCTGCTTCCTTCTGCGCGTGTGCGACAGACAGAACGCTTGGGACTCCCTCCAGTCTTGGTTCCCGACTACTTCTGAAAAGGCTTCTTGCTGTTTTACTGCCTGGACAGCTCCCACAAGGTTCCAGGGACCCCTGAATTTTTCTGCCAACGGAACTCCGGAGAGGTACTCTAAAATTAGAGCCAGGGTGCAGGATCTGATGTGGTTCAGGGAAGAAATGCTGGCCGGCGGAGGAGGCCCAGACTTGGGGTGGACATGCACTGTCCATTACCTTCCATAGCAGCTCGCACTCCCGCTCCTCCAGGGCCTTCTTATGCCTCGCGGTCACGGCTTTGATCTCCGACTGTACCACCTTGGCCTTCATCTCCACCTGTTCTGCCACCGTCTGGGCCTGCTCGATGCTCAGCTGGAAAACCAAAAACAGTCACGTGGCATTAGAAGGACCTTTACAGGCCTCAGACAAAACATTTAAGACTGCTTTTCTCCCCAGACCTGAAAAGCCAACACCCTGGGCCCCCAGGCCGCTGGATTCACTTCCTTGGAAAAGAAAGCAGGCACTCAGGGAGAGAACGGCATCTGTTTGACATGTAACTGAAGGAGCCGCTGGCAAACGCTGGATTTCTTTGTCTGAGAAATGGCACCTACGCAGGGAAGGTCAGGACTATTAAAAGACACTCTGACACAGTGAAACCAGTGTAGCTGGGTCACAGCCGAAAACCGGGGACGAAGATCAGATGTGGAGTGGACTTCCCCGGCACACGACCAACTTCCCAGACTTTCCGGCCTTATGCCCCTGCCTGGGGGAAACCCCAAAGGCAGGGCACGCCCCTCAGGTAAGAGCACAAGACAGGCTGCGGTCCAGCAGTCTTCCATCACCTTGCTGTCATGGCATTTCCAGCCAGAACCAACACCAAGCACAGCCTGGGAATACTGGTCACCTAAGAAACCGTGCCCTGTGGTCAGAGACCATCTACACACCACTGCACCCCCCACCCGGTACCACCGGCTCTAGTAAATCAGCCAGTTTAATCAGACGTATTATTGTTCATAAAAAATTCATCCAGACAGAAGGCCTCGTGTTTTCATTAATATTACATGACACGTCTTCAAAAGCCACAAGGATTTCTTTGAGATACTGAGGTATTAAATCAGGGATTCCAAACACACTTGCTGAGGGTGCCATGGTTTTAGGGCAGGTGTTCAAAATCAGGAGGGGCTTGGGAAAGCGTGCAGAGTTTGGAGCTGCCCCAGCCAGAGTGGCTCAGGTGGCTGGGCACCGTCCCGCAAAGTGAAAGGTTCCGGGTTCGATTCCAGGTCAGGGCACGTGCTCGCATTGATGTTTTTCTCTCTCTTTCTCCCTCTCTTCCCTTTTCTCTCTAAAAATAATTCAAAAATTTTAAAAAGACAAAACAAAAAAAAAACAGTTTGGGCCCAGGAGTTGGTTATAGGTAACCAAGCATCCATGCACCCTGGACCCTGGACCCTGGACCGAGGAGTTTCTGGAATATAGAACACATCTAAAACTGGGACAATACTGGGGAAACAAGGCTGATGGTCAGCCTAGAAGTCAGGTATCCAGGCTCAAATCCTGGCTCCACATCCTACTAGTTGAAAGACCTTGGAATAGCTCCTGGCTCCAACCTTGGTAATGGGGGCCTGTGAGAATAGAACAGAAGATGTGGAAGGAGCTGACCACAGCAACAGGCATAGGTTATTGTGAACAGTTCTCAGGAAATACCTCCAACAAAAACTCAACCCTCCTTTCCCCTCATCCCACCTTAGCTCTCAACAGACAAGCAAGATCATGCACCTTGGCCTAGTCACACTTCCTGTCTTTTAAAAAAAATTGTGGCCAGGCCTGGCTGGTGTAGCTCTGGGGATTGAGCGCGGGCTGCGAACCAGAGGGTCGCCAGTTCGATTCCCACAGTCAGGGAACGTGCCTGGGTTGCGGGCCAGGTCCCCAGTGGGGGCAAAGTGAGAGGCAACCACACATTGATGTTTCTTTCCTTCTCCTTCTCCCTCCCTTCCCCTCTGTCTAAAAATAAATAAATAAAATCTTAAAAAAACAAAATTGTGGCCAAATACAGAACGTAAAATTCGCAACACTTCCATCACCCCAAAAGACAACCACTGCACCCATTAAGCCGTCAGTCTCCATCTCAGCTCCCCCTCCCCCAAGGCAACCATAACCTATGGAATCAAACAATCCACGATCAACCTTATTTTTATGAATATAGTTCTCGCTAAACAGTTGCAACTCATTCAGTCATTTAAAACCACCCCCCAATAAAATAAAATAGGGCCTACTTTATTTTCTTTCATTGGACCTATTTACCAAGTTTAAACCTCTCAGCCTGCATGGCAGGGGAGCCACACCGCACACTGCACTCTCCATTCCAATCCCTGTGAGGTCTAAGGATCCACTGGGCTGATCAGAGTGGGCACTTGGATTGATCTCCACAGCCCACAGGCTGGCTGTTGCCCAGAATGCCTTCTCTTCCAAATTCACCCTGAAGTTCAAAGCCCAGATCAGAAGCCACTTCTTTCATGAAGCTGAAAGTCAAGGACAGCTTCATGTCATCTTTCTGCTCCACCTTCACAATCCTATCCCAATGTGACATTACATGTCAAACTTCCAAATGTAATTTTAGGACTGTATAAATATAACTAGTCCTAACTAGGGGCAAGGAGCTCTACATTCGGCCCTTTGAAGGCAACCGTGAGGCTGATGTGGCCCCCGGTGAAAATGAGTTGGACACCCCTGCTCTATACAATTTAAACGTGCTCACGCCTGTGGACATGATGGTGTTTCTCAAAGCGCTAGGTAACCGTACTGGGCTAAATATTGCCCACTTCGCCGCCAAATTCAGGTGCATCTAAAACCTCAGAATGTGACCTTAGTTGGAAGTAAGGTCTTCGCAGATATTAACATGAGGTCACAATGGACTAGGGTGAGAACTAAACCCACTGAGTCACCCGTGTAAAGTCAAGGGAAGATGGAGACACAGACACACAAAAGGAAGGCCATGTGAAGATAGGCAGAAACTGGGAGTGACACCCAGAACACCAACGACTGCTGGCAACCACCAGAAACTAGGAAAAGGCAAGAAAAGAGTCCTTCCCTAGAACCTTCAGAAGGAGCATATTCCTGCTGATATCTCCCTGATGTTGGACTTCTAGCCTGTAGATCTGTTGAGAGAATACATTCTCCTATTAAGTCACCCAGCTGATGATCACTTGTTGTAGCAACCCTAGGAAACTGATACAGTTGCCAACAAATGGAAGCAGACAGATATATTCCAATTATCACTAAGATAAAAATTTAGAATGACCAATCAAAAAGTGTGATATAAGCAAGTATCAGAATGGGGTTAATAGATCTTCACTATCTCAGGCCGTCAGTCAACATTCATTCAGAAAAAGATAGACCTCACTAGACATATAAATAGGTCTAGACAATTTAATGGAGGGAACCTGGTTAAATAGGAATTGGAGAGGGGCTAGGACAAAGGGCACACTGAGGATGATAGACAGTAACTTCGGGAAGCAGTGCCTCCCCCCCCGGGCTAGGAGAACAAAGAGGAGAAACTGGGGCTTGCCCAGCTCATCCTTGGCGAGGCAAAAGCTAGACATTGGAACCAACTTCTGCGGACAGGATGGAAACAATGCCCCTGATCAGAACGTGAAGAAGGAAGAAGTGAGCCCCTTCTTCCCACTTCTAGGTATGTGGTTTGAAGTGCACGCGCACTGCAGCCCCAGCACCCCGTGGTGGCAGTGTGACAGGCTGGGAGAGTAAATTAGTAACTGGCACACCCTGTTTGCAGATGTGTTGGTCATTCATTAGCAAAGAGCTGGTGTCCAAGACAAAATCTGACCAGCCTAATCAAGCCAACGTCCATATTTCTTAATGTTTCCTCAGTGGTCAGCAGAGGCAGCAAACTGCTTTCTATTTATACCAACATCAGATTATATTTACCAAGCTGAATTTCCATGAAAAAAAAAAAATCACAAGAAATGGAAATAACAGGCCCACACTCCTGCAGAAGCAAGAAATGGCTGGGAAAGCAATGACCACCCACCCTTTACTGGGGTGGGGGCATGTTTAGGATGTGACTATCTACTCACCTCTCCCCCTACTGTCTCCTAGCCAGGTTTGCTTCCTCATGTCTGGCCAGGTCCCTTGTAAGCCCTTGGGTCTGGAACATTCTATGAAGAACTATTTCCTCCACGTCCATTTTTCAAGCAGGTGGAAGGTGTGAAAAGCTGTTACCGTAATGTCCCCAAGCAGGCAAAGACAGTCTCAGTCCTAGGGTTGAGAGTCATAAAAGGCCCGTTCCAGACAAAATGGATCTTCCCTCTCCAAACTGCTCACAAGGCAGTCAGGCACTGCCTTCCAAGATGTGCAGACCAGGACCTGCTGAACTAGTTCCCATGTCTAAAAGCAAGGCCTTTGAAGCAGACAAGAGGCAGGTGGGTTGGGGGAAATGAACAGCGGAGAAGGGGCTGGGTAAACTTTGAAAACAGAATCACACTTTGCCGTTAAAAAACAAAAAATGACAGGCATGGGGCGGGGGTGGCGCGTTGAGAAAAAAATGTCAGCGTGCTCTAAATGTTAACAGATCCAAGCCAACACTGGAAATTTGAGGGTCCAGCGGACTCTAGTGCCGATCACTTCGTACTGAGGAGCCTGAGGCCCGAATGTGGGTTTCCTTGGGAAGGGTGCAGACAGCGATGAGTGGCGTCTGCTATGGAGAACAGTGGTGGCCTGTGGCTGGTATTTTAAAGTGCCCTGACAGTCAGAAGGTAATAACAGTGCCCATAGAGCACCCAGAAATTCAATCCACCATGTGGAAAATGCTGCAGTGCACTCCAAATGTAACCCTTAGTCACATTTAATATCTTTGACGTGGGTTTATCCTAAATTGTCAGCAGGATTTTTCCTTTATTAGTTGTATATAAAATAAATGTGCAGCTTACACTCAATGGCATCTTAAAGGTGATGAAAGAAATACAGTGATTAAGGAATCAAGGCTCTCTTACGTGGAGAAAAATGATATCCCTGATCCTGCTTGTGAATACCCCCCGGTAAACAGGATGGCTTATAAAATCCTCTAGTTTTACCTCAGTGCCCAAAAGTGTATTTTTAGGGAGAGTCAAAGTAACGGTGTTCTAAAAAGCAATGAAAATGAGGTCCACTACAGATGTCTTCCACGGTTTGTCGTAACTCTAGACCCTCGTCAGGGTCGATTCCCTTTACAGGACTAGGTATCGACTGAATTAGCTGAAGGATTCACCTCTGGGTGCCTGTTGAGAACTAAGACTCCTGAGCTAAAAACACAGCCACGCTGTGATTCTCTCCGAGGCATAAAGTAGGAAGTGTTTCCTACTCAGCTGCCCGTCGAACACTTGCAATGTAACACTGGATTAAAAGAGACAGTCGGGGGCGGGATGGGGAGGGGGGCCTTCCTTACGTCTAACTCTTCCCATCCAGAAGTGATTTATTAGACACTCACACAAAAACTGCTCTTGAACAGAAGTTGATGAAGACATCAGGGTGGGGGGAAAATGAGGTGTCCAAGACAAGAGGGCCTCACTAGGGAGATTAAGATACCCGCTGTATACAGTACCGGGCTGCTTCCTTATTATAGGAGAGGAGCCCATGAAAATCTCAAGCCTTCTGGCACCAACGCAAACATATAAATGCGGATCTGCGGTGTGATCTGGGGTCAAGAAGTGACTGGAAAAAGGCAAAACACCCCTTCTAGCTGAGCCTCCAGTGAGTGTGTATTATTGTCAGCCGTGGACGGGAAACTAGTAAGATAAATGTCCCTGGGTGAAGAAAGGGAATGGAGTATTCAAAAGTGTTTTTCTAAACAAAAGCTGTTAAATGGAAATTAAAACACCCAATCCCCAAATGGTACTGAACCCAGGCAGAACGTAGAATATATTTCTGGGATACCGACACTCATTTAAAGGTGGTGTAAAGTTGATGAAGACCTAAATCTACCTGCAGAGTTGGCTGCCTAGTATTCTTTACTTCTGGGACTTGCTGGATGCGCATTCATTTGGTCCAAAGGGAGCTTCCCTATCATAGTGGCTCCAGCCACCGGGCCCAAGGAGTAATGAAGGGAGCCAGGCCCATCAAGGACCCTTTCCCTAGGATTTTACGTATGGATGATTCCAGCCTCCTCCCCTCCCAACCCAAAAGGAGAGACAGAGGGGAAAAGAGGAAACCCACTCTTGCCCTGAGGATGGCTTGCTGGACAGTGCAGGCCTGAAGGTATCTACACTCAAGCCCACCTTTCTCTCTGCACTGCATGGACAAGCCCAGGTCCAGTGGCAAGAATGAGATTACCACGGAGAGGACAGAGCCAAGTGACTGACAGTGCTGGCACCCGGGCCTGCGTCCCTGGATACCTGAAGCCTGATCCGTCAATATTCTTCTACCTGGTCACCTGAGACTATTCATCCTCTTTTATTTGACTGTAACCAAGAGTCCTAATCAAGACAGCATGGGAAATTTTTAAATCAGGTCACAGTGTATTCAAGTTTTTTTGATCATGATTTTTTCACTCATATTTGGGGGTGGGGGTGGGGGTGGGGGTGGGGGTGGGGGTGGTGCGAGCCAGAGAGAGAACACCTGTCTCCCAAATGAAAGACGGCGTCATTAGTTTTGGAACCAAACTGCAATTCTGTTCACTGCCAATGTGCCTCTGGCAGGTTACTTGAGGTTAACCTCTTTGGAGCAGTCTTCTCTTTGCAAAATGGAAAGAATGACACCCACACCATTCAGGCACTCCCATGTATGCATAAAATACCTATTTCAGTGCCTGGAACAGAGCTGAAGGTCAGTAAACATGGCTGGTAATTCTTGCTGATGAACAAAAGGGAAGCCTACAGTTAAGGAGCTCTGGTATTTTGTTCTTCCATTTGCATATTTGCAATAGAAAAAATGTTTCCTTGACCCACTTCTTGAGATAGTTAGTAGCCATTCTCAGCGTTCCTTGTGGTAGCTTTCCCATCACAGCAGGCAGGTGTGTCTGAGGTTACTTTAGTCTACTAAGATGGTAGAAGAAAAACAGAAGGGACCAAAATAATGCAAAAAGTCTACATGAACTTAGAATTTCATTTGTACAACTTAAAACAATTATCCTTAGCCCTGACCAGTGCGGCTCAGTGGGTTGGGTGTCATCCCGCAGAGCCAAAGTTTGCCATTTCGAGTCCTGGGTGGAGTGCACATGAGAAGCAACCCATCGATGTTTCCCTCTCACGTTGAGGTTTCTCTATCTCTTTCTCCACCCCACCCCACTGCCAATAAATTTTAAAGAAAATTATGCTTAATCATTAAGCTTTGATCTCTTCATTTGGGTGCTAACTGGTACGATGTCTGTCACTCTTGCTTTAACATGAAGAGTGAAAATGTTTTACTTTTCTAATGGGTAGGCAAGTCACATCCAATAAAGGAAATCAGGAAGAGGCTAGGGCAAAGACAGCTGGTTGGCTGGAGCATCCACTTCGGTTCTGTCCTGCTACTGACTTACTGCTTATACTGGATAAAAAGTAACAGCAGCTCTATCTTTTTTAAGACTGCAGTGAGTTTGGATCAAACTCCCTTGCCACTGATGTGTTCATGACATTGGGTTTTTGGCCAGTGCATGTGTTATGCAAGACTCCTGGGAGCCCGGGCAAGGGTAGCATCATACCAACACACCAAGGCGGCGGGTTCGATTGCCAGGCAGAGGACATATAAGAATCAACCAATGAATGCATTAGTGAGTGAAATAAATCAATGTTTTTCTGTCTTTGTCTCTAAAATCAATTAAAAAAAAAAAAGACACATTGGAAATCTCTATAAAATAAGGGGGCATGCCTACTTCCACTCAATTGGTGAGAACACAGATGTAATGTTTTGTGTTCCAGCAGCCATTTTGGGGCACAGCGATAAATGTCAACACCTAGGAATGATGATGGGGTAAAAGGGCCAAAGGACTCTCCAATCACTACCTGTATCTTCAAGTATGACAGGTTAAAACCGTGACTATTTCCTTAAAACCACTACTTTTTGGGAGCAGAGCAAAGGCCTGTTACTAGTTGCTAAATTCACGTCCTAACTCATCAAAACAAAGTCTTAATGGATGACAGAAAAGCAGGTGAGCAGCCGCGTGGGAACACGGGAGCAGAGAGGGAGGGATGAGGAGGGGGAGGAGCAAAGGGTTACAAGAAAACCTGACGGTAACAGACATGTTCATAATCTTGACTGTGATGTTTTCATGGGTGAAATACCTATCAGACATGTGGTGTGCACTTTAAATACGTGCAGCTTGTTGTCTATGTTACCTTAATATGAAAAAGTCTTGCCTCAGTCGCACCTTAAAAGAAAATACTACTAGAGCTCATGTATGACTAAAGGAGTTAGCCATTTCTTATGCATTGCAAATGAAATACCATGTTCTTTGTTATTTCCTGTGGGGTTCTACTTTTTGATTACACAGAAGTTGTATACTGAAATACAATCATGGTTTTTTTTTAAAAAAAAAAAATCAATATTTTGATCTACTTCTACTACTAATTTTTCTGTGCACTGTTTTCTGGTTCTGCCTCATTTTTCCTGAACCAACTTCACTTCACAGTGTTCTTATTTTACATAACACTGTGTGTATTTATTTTTAATGTGACCACAAAGGCTTTATAAATTTAAGTGGCTAAAAAAATCCTTACATCTGTTGTTGATGATTCATAACGGTGCAACAAATACCTTCAAAATGCAGGGCGCTGTCTTGGAGAAGATTCCCAAAGGAGAAATGAGTTACTTCCATGTTTAAAGCTCTGGATATTTTCCAAAACATGTTCCCCCCCACCACAAAGAGTAGGTATGGTGCGTTCTGTTTATCCAAAAGAGTGTTCCGGTGTCATTTTAAATGGATAAACTGCTCAGGCTAAATATACTGAGTAGCTGAATTTTCTCTCTGTAACAGGTACGTTTTTGTCTCTTTTGTTCCTTTATCTGTGTCTTCCTGTTTTAACTACTTTTATGATCTTTTCAGAGTTAACTGTCCGCCATATTTTCTAGTTTGTGTTCTTTTAATATGCGTAAGTATCCACCTCTACTTTTTTTTTTTTTAATACCTTCCCCTCCTCTGCATGTAACCATTTAACCTAAGCTAGGTTTGCATTTTGGTGTTTGCTATGATTGATTAAAATCTATTCCTTCTCCCTCCTTCACCATCCTTTATAATTGGTTTCATAGCTTTTGTTTTGTTCATTTTTACTGAATGTACTGCGGCGATAACTGGTTAACAAAATTAGACAGGTTTCAAGTGCACAATCCCACAACAGATCACCCGTACAATGTACTGTGTTTTCCCTACCTTGTGGTTGGATGTCTTCTCCACTGTCTTATGATAGTAGCAAAATAAAGCCTATTTCTGGCATATCTACTGTTCCTTGGATCTGCCCATTTGTCAGTATAAATACATGGCTTTTAATAGCCCCCAAATGACATGCTTAATACATTAACACTATTACGAGCAAATAAACAAACCTAGGACCATTTCTTAGACCAATGACTTCCGAATCAGAATCTCTTCTTACCCCATGACTAGAATAATTCAGTATTTTGTGATTATTTTTTTTAAAGGAAGGAGGTGGTCAGTGGATTGAGTGCGACCCTGTGAACCAAAAGGTCGCCAATTCGATTCCCAGTCAGGGCACATCCTGGGTTACGGGTCAGGTCCCCAGTAGGAGGCATGAGAGAGGCAACCGATTGATACATCTCTCACACATTGATTCCTCTCCCTCTCTTTCTCCCTAAAAATAAATAAATACAAATATTTTAAAGGAAGTGGTTTTATATGTGTATTTTCAAGAAACTTACCACTCTTCCAAAATTGTATTCACTGACTATATTCCTTCCTTCTCTGATGTTCACATTAAGAACAGAAACAGTCTTCATACCATCTCTGTTGTACTCTTTACTGTAAAAGCTATAAAGTGACAGTGTAAATACTATCTGTTTGGGCCCTTTACTTAACATTCTGAACAACTGCATGAAGAAAGCAGGGTCCAAAGCAGGTCCACCCCAATCAGTGCGTTATTTTATGGCGTTTCACCATCACGTCTTTACTCTTTGGGGTAGGTACGTCTCAAAATTTCAGTGGCTGTCACTCTGCACTTCGTGGCCATTGCAAAGGAGAAAACACTCGCAAGTTCACATACAAATCTAAGAATCTTTTGCCCTGGCTGGTGTAGCTCAGTGGACTGAACGCAGGCTGTGAACCAAAGAGTCGCCAGTTCAATTCCCAGTCAGGGCAGATGCCTGGGTTGCAGGCCAGGTCCCCAGTGGGGGGAGGATGTGTGAGAGGCAACCACACACGGATGTTTCTCTCCCTCTTTCTCCTTCCTTTCTCCATTCTCTAAAAATAAATAAATAAATATTTTTAAAAAGGCTCTTTTTATATAATCAAAAACACACCTTGTGCTATGTACTGTCTGCTTTTCCCAATCTTTGCAGATATACTTTAAAAATGACGTTTGGATTTAATAGGGACTCCACCTGAAGCTCTCTAAACAGTGCTTTCCTATAACATTGCAGACTCTTCCTCATTCTCACTCAGTTTCTTGGACCTGGGTTCCTTCCTCCCTCCCTCCCTTTATTTTCAATATTCACCTATGGATATATTTATTCATTTTAGAAGGAAAAGGAAAGGGGGGATTTGGGAGGGGGAGTGAGAGTGAGAGTGAGAGAGAGAGAGAGAGAGAGAAAGACGGAGACAGACAGACATTGACTGGCTCCAGCTGGGGACTTAACCCACAACCTAGGTATGTGCCCTGGCTAGGGATCAAACCTGAAACCTTTTGGCCTATGGGATGATGCTCCAATCAATTGAGCCACCAGCCCAGGACTGGACATGGCTTTCTCGTATGGGGTCAGGACAACCACAGTTATGTGTCTAAGAAACTGAGTGAGAATGGAGCAAGAACACTTGTTCACCATAAAAACAAGATCACACCAGTCTTCAGACTTTGGGGACAGACCTTGGGTTTTTTTTGGCCACACGGGAACAAACTGGCTTTTCAGTAAAATTTTTTGAGCAAAGTTACGGTAACATGTCCTCAATCTTTACCTCACCTTCCCCTCCCAGCCTCCAGAGGCGTGAGCTGACATCACAGAGTTAACTCAGAGGGAAAGGGGGGCTGTGTTTTCTACCGACATCCAGGGACTTCTTTGTTAACAGGTATGAAGAACCTGGATGCCACTTTCATAGAGGCCTTCAGATAGTTTTGTAGGAATGGTCAATGCACTGAGACTGTGATAGGAACTTTAGACAGAAACAGGTGTCCAATTATACCCCAAATCTCCAGATCACCGGCTGAATGCAGGTTTTAAAGAATTATAACCAAGAGCCACGAAAGAGAGCACCTTCCCCCAAATGCACACGGTTACGCAAGCACTTTCACAGCTCGTGTTCGTTCAGCAGGTGCACCTCGGTGTGGCCATACAGATGGTTAATGTACCGAGCATCCCAACTCACCCCAAGAACCCAGCTGCCCGGACCTGCCACTTGGATCCTCCCCACAAAGTGCCCCATGATCCAGTATTGACCATCAGTGTCAGCTCTAACAGTACCAACTAGTATTTGATACTCACTCACACCTACCTCCTTTTCACTACCCACACAGCAGGCTTTCAGCTACCACTGACCAGGTTCAGAAAGTTGGGCATGGTGGACAAAATCTGCCCTTCTCTCTCCTCCCCACAGAAAGCTCAAGTCTGTACTTTCCTTAGAATTCATCATTTTGACCACACATCCCCCCCCCCCCTCACCCCCGAGCGACAGGTGCCAGCAGAGCACAAAGTTCACCAGCAATCCTCTGGCTATGTTTCGAAGACCCCCTGGCATGTTCTCAATCTCCAAGGACAGAAAGAGGTTCATCAGATAATACCACAACTGGGGGGGGTGGGGGCGGGGTGGGGAGAGCAGGGCACGGGAAGAACTCCAGACATTAGCTGCAGGAACACAGAGTCACTAAAATAAAATAGAAATAAAAGAACTATGCACCAAACTCTGCTGACAAAGGAGATTTAACAGCAATCAAGAGACATTCTGAAGGTGTGACAACACGGCAGGAGAAGTGACTCCAGAAATACAGACTCTCAAACTTCCAATGTTATGAACTTGGGTATCAGATAATCTGACACATTAGAAAGATTTCTTCATTATCATGCACAGGAATGTGATAGCTACAGAGAAATTCATTCAATCTAAACCAGGGGTGTCCAACCTTTTGGAGTCTCTGGGCTACAGTGGAAGAAGATGACTGTCTTAATAGTCCAGAATGTAAACAACAATAGTTCCCTATTCAAAATTTTTCTGTTTTCCTAAAACCTTGTTACCTGGACCAAGAGAGAAGATTCCAAATCAATTCAGGCACACAAAGCGACCTATGTGAGAGAACTTCACTACAACCCAAGTTGGGGTGTCCCTTCCTAACCCCAAGTGGATAGACAGACAATAGAAACAAGAGTCTAAATTACCAGGACGTGACTTTATCACCCAGAAAAGAGTTTGAAGCTCTGAATCTTATGAGAAATTTCCCATGCTCACTTATTTCTCACCTATGAACGAACAGACAAACAAACACTGAATAGCAAAGGCCTGTGTCTGAAAAGCATTAAGCTCCCAGGCCTTCGGCAGTCCACCTGGATTTGGGGAGGGCCTGGATGGGAAACAGACAGATGGTGTTATAGGGGGCCCAGGCTAGGTGTCTGGAACAAGCCCAGATTGGCCAGTAACTTTGACCACATCCTAATCCACACAAGGCTTCAAGGAGGCCTACCCCCAGTCCCCAGGGCCCCAGCGATAGGTGCCGCATGGACATCACAGCAGCTCATTTGGGTCACTGTTCCATGTCCCCCCCAGCCCCCAACACTGGTGTCTGCCCAGTAATCTACACACGCCATCTGGAAGGGAGCGGGAAGGTTTTCTGTGCAAGGAAGAACAAGGGAAATGGGTGAAGGGTGGGGAAGGACTGACCTGGATTGCCTGGCGGCCCTGCTGGGCGTCGGCCAGCAGCTGGATGGTAAGCGCCCGGGAGTCCTGCAGCGCCTCCTGGAGGTAGATGAAGCTGTGGCCACCGTGCCGTCCCATTGTACACTCACGACAGATGGGCACTGAGCAAGTGTCACAGTACAGATGCAGCACCTGGGGACCAGAGACGAGGACAGGCATTAATGAGAGATGCAGGACTGGGGACAGGCAGGACAGCCACAGGATGCTCTGGATCCCAGACTCCCACGCACTCCGTTCCCAGTAAAGGGGCACAGCACCTCCAAAGACAGGGAGCAAGGTGGTCAACTGGAAGCACAGCTCGCTCTTCTTCCCCGCCCCTGTCCCAAGTCAAAGAACAGACAACGTCTGTAACTGAGACATTGCAAAGGCGTAACATTTCCCTGTATCTTCGAGTAACCACCCAGAAAAGTTCTAAGATTATGTTATTACTGAGACTGGTGGCCCAAATGAAATACACCAGAAAACTTCTCTTGGCACCCCAGCCTCTGGGCA
The DNA here is from genome assembly GCA_007922815.1 of Macrotus californicus. NCBI lineage: Eukaryota > Metazoa > Chordata > Mammalia > Chiroptera > Phyllostomidae > Macrotus > Macrotus californicus. Next base: position 32,260 of record VMDR010001122.1, read on the forward strand.
TGTGACGCAAGGTGAGGGGCCAGCATTAATCGGCCTCACACCACAGGTTTTGGCCCCCCCGACCCCTCCAGGAGGTTAGCACAACATGCAAAGCGTGGTTCCTGGAGGCCGTCAAGCCAGCTAAGGGCAAAAGCTAGTGGGAAGGTCAGCCAGCTTCTTGCCTTTCTTCTTCCTGCCAAGTTGTTCCAAGGAGCTGACCCTGGGAGGTAGGCCATGCTGAGAAAGCTGCTTTACCTGCTTTCCGCAATGTTCTCTATTTCCCTGGGGCCCGGCATGCGGGGAGAGAGGGAGAGAAGGGTTGGCACCACCTCCACCTGCTGATAAATGAGGAGCTCTCAAGAGCGACAGCTCCTTGGCACAGAAACTGGGCCAGTCTTGTATCCCTCCACAGACCAGGGCACTTAGCGCCACTCTGTGTAAATGTTTGCTGGACGGCTTTCAAGAGCAGAGCTTAAATTTGCCACTGGTACACCTGGGTGTGAGGGAAAGCCAGCCAACACGCAACAGGAGGCAGGAGCGGTGTCCAAGGGGAACGCTCCCACATACACAACGTACTTAATCCCCACACGAAGACAAGAGCTGCTTAAGGCTAGCAAGGGCACAGTAGGGAGGCCAACCTGAGACTTTTTCTTTTAAGTTTTTATTTATTCATTTTTAGAGAGCGAGGAAGAGAAGGAGAAAGAGAAACATCAATGTGTGGTTGCCTCTCACGCGCTCCCTCCCACTGGGGACCTGGCCCGCAACCCAGGCCTGTGCCCTGACTGGGAATCGAACTGGCAACCCTTTGGTTTGCAGGCCATTGCTCAATCCACTGAACCACACCAGCCAGGGCAAAGCTGAGACTTCTAAAGAGTTGCTTCCCACACATGCCTGGTACCATCTACACCTCATGTAGAGCCACAGCACCTTACTAGGAATTCTGGAGGTCCAAGACGTGATACAGTACAGGAGCTAGTCCTGGCTGAAAGGCAGATAGAGAGAGAGAGATAGGGCTGGGGGGTGGGGATGGTAGTAGCCCTGAAGGCCAGGAAGTTCCTGTAAGGCTGAAAGTCCTACACAGAAACAGCCCTGAGGCAAACAGTGAGAAGGTCATTTCTCTCCTTTCCCGGATTATTTTGTTACCCACCCACCTCTTGGTGTGGAGCACATACATCCACTAAGAAACAATCTCTCAAAGGGCTCAGTCCGGTAAATAGGCCTGCCCCACTCTGGGTTAACAGAGTTATAGGGAGGTATGTAATCCAGCATGGGTTAGGCTACTTCCCCAAGAACTTTGGATTCTGACGTAGAAAAAGATTTAGGAGATTTTGTTCCTACCTTTTAGAAGTGGCTCTGATGCGGCAAGTTTTATGGACTTAATTTTATAGGCGAGGGGAAATGTGGTCAGGGTCGTGACTTTGCCAATTTTTGTCGTTCCGTGCATTACTTTTCTCCAGGAACCAGGGTAGACAGACAGCAACCGAGTGTGGGCAATTTACCCTCTTCACAACCAATCACTTTCAAAAGCTGGGCCACCATGGAGGGATGAGCTCATCTTTCTGATCTGATAAACCTAAAATTCTCAAGTTTGGGGGTAATTCCCAGACAGTCTTTTTTTTTTTTAATGATGTGATGCTAAAGCAATTTGCCCACAGGTTCCAACCACATTCCTTTCCTTTGCTTCCTCCATTTGTCAAGGGAATAAAAGGGATCACTCCTATGCTACTAGCTGGTGTGAAAATCTCCCATCAGAAGGTGCCTTTTAAATTAGAATGAAGCAGGCTTCAGAACCTTCTGCCTCCAGCCCCCATCCTGCCAAACAGTTAAGCAATCCTCTGCCTCTTCTCAGGACTAACTTGTTGGGACAGCTGTGTGGACAGACTAGCTAGAGACACCCTGCTATGCTGTGTCTTTGGGCAACAGCTCATCTGCACAGGCAGTGTGAATGGCAAAGTACCTTAGGCTGTTCACCTGAGCCTAGCACTACCACCTAGACCACAGGTGGCAAACACAAGGCTCAAGAGCCGAATCCGGCCCTCCACCTTGTTTCTACCCAGTGGTAGTGCCAAGCTCTCGCTTAACTGTTAAGGAGTAGTACATTTATATACAGGCCTAAAATTACATTTGGTCCTTTGAAGACAACCGGGAGGCTGATACAGCCCCCAGTGAAAATGAGTTTGGCACCCCTGCCCCAGCCAGTCTGACTAGATGCCTCAGGAGATCCAGTCTACCCTTAAAATCCCAAGAACCCTGTTTTTGGGGTCTTAACCCCAAAAAGAAGCCCCTGGCACCAGGCCCCTCACATGTACAGCCTTGAGAGTCCACACCCTCCCCAATGGACAGACCCCACCTGGCACTCTTCCACATGGGATCGAAGCAGCTCTAGGAGCCCGAGATCACACTGTGACATCAGAAGTGCGGGTCCAGGTGGCTGTCACGGGCATGGGGAGCACCCATCCAGTTGATCATAAAAAGCTATGGCTGAGTAAAAGCACAGCCTCGTGGTGCTAGTAGTCAATAAATCACTGATTTCTTTTTGGAGGAAAAAAAAACCTTATTGTCCAAATACAGAGAATGTGGCCAATTTTATAAACTTTCTAGCAAAAAGTTGGAGTAGAACTTTTAACCCATTAACAAGCTCAGCGCCTAAAGGCGAAAACCCACCATTTCAGAGCCTGTGCAAGACGATCAATAGGTAGGGATGTGTGTGGGAACAACTCTCTGAACCAGCTGCAAGATTATTTTTACAGAATAAACTGGAACCCACGTCTTCCGAAGAAAGGGCTGTGTGGAGGGTCCAAGGCCAGAAATGTAGCAGAGGCCATGAACTATGGCTCCAGGAAGGGGGGGTGGGGGGGAGGCGCAGGCCTCTGGTGGGAGGAATTCCAGGGCCTGGGGCTGCCTGTTTGGGGCTTCCCGGGCAGATGCACGCACAAGCCCCCACCCCCACCGCCCCCGCCCCTGCATGGCGACAATCTGGCTGCCCCAGCTGAATGGAGCAGGCTCAACCTCTGACCTTGTGAGCGACCACCCTATTCCCTGCCCCCAGCTTCCAGGAGGCCCCACCCACTGCCTTCCTCTCCCAAAATTTCTAAAATACCAAGCGGAGACAAAGGCCTAGGAATGTGGGCCCAGCGGGAGAGGAAGGGGGAGGTTAAAGAAAAAATAAATAAATAAAAATACCAAGTAGGTAGTTTTCCTTAGCCAGAGCTTAAACCAAGTAGTGCTTTGTTAATGAAGACGACCCTGTGCTGTGCGTACGTACGCATTCTGGAAATTGGCTTTTTGGACTACCTGCGATCCAACGAGGAATTCGTACACGCTGCACATGTATAGGAATGAGCTTCTACTTTTAAATACAACTGCTCACATCAGTGAAAAAACACGCTCGGAGGATGGCGGGGCCTCTCATCATCAAAATACCAACTGAAATACAATATATTAACTGCTGTAAACTTAGTTTTGAGATGCCCCCCCCCCCCACTACAGCTCTTAGGAATGACCAGAGACATATGGCCTCCCATAAACTCAGGCTCAGACAGAAGGAGGTGTCCACTCATCCAAAAGGGCTTCTTAGTTCCCCACTGTAGAAATGAAGTGAGGAATGACTGGTGACAACCAGAAGCCTTATCAGTGTGTGCCACTACGCAGACTCTCCTATTTAAAAGTGGTGAGCCAAGTTCAAGGAGTAAAGTCCAGCCAAGTAACTAAGTCTATCCAATAACACGAAAACCAGGCTTCACTTGATTTATGGAAAATACACTGAATATGAACTCCACACCGAGGCAGGGGCTCCTACCACACACACACCCCCACCCCCACCACGTGCTGCTGCTACCTAGAGCCGTGGCCTGGGGGCCCCAGGAGAAGGGGAAAGAGAGAAATCAGACCCTTGTTGCTCAAACACAGCAGAGCCTGGCTGAAGACAAGTTTTTTTGTTTCTGTTTTCTGGTTTTTTAGTGAATAAGGCGAGTGTCTGAAAAAACTTAGATAGGGAACAACATGTGTTTGTAATGCAAAAAAAGACAAGTGCCAACACTTTTAAATCCCTCCTGATGCACACAATCATCCAAAAATATGCTACGGTCTATGCGTGCCCGTTTTTTTACAGACGAATACCTGTACATCACACTTGGCTGTTTCCCTCAACTATATCAAACTTGAATGTTCTGAGTCAAAGGGCCCGTTTTGCGAACGGCTGCATATTGTGTTGCCTATAGATGTACCATAACTTAATTGATGAGTGTCTATGGATAGAAGAAAGTCCTGATTTCTCAAAAATCAAGAGCAATGCTGCAGTGGCTTATCTTTGTTCTTTACACAGCCCAAAATTTCCAACTCGGCACTATGTTCAATTGTTCTATTACTGGATGTGTCGGGGGCGGGGGGGGGGGGGGGGGGGGGGGGGGGGGGGGGGGATGGAGGGACGGACATCTCCCTCTTAAGTGTGGCCAGTAAGGATTCTCCAATTTCATGACTCGACCTCCAACCACGTGAACCCAGGTTGGTAAGTGCCTGGTTCGGTTCCCAAATGAACACAAAAAGCCAGCACAAGGGCACCAGGAGAGAAGGCTGGGACTGGGGGCTATAGGCTGCTGTGTCCCAAATGAACAGAAAGAGCCAGCACGGGGACACCAGGAGAGAAGGCTGGGACTGGGGGATGCAGGCTGCTGTGGACAAGAGAGAGACTGAAAAAAGGCGGAGAAGAGGAGCAGCAGCAAGGAAGTATATGCCTTGCGGTGTGTTGCATCCTCAGTAATGGCTGCTGTGGACTGTTCCAAACACGAGGGGGGCCCAGGGCGAGTGCTGGCTGGGGGCACCTGGTGGGGGTCTCTGGCAATGCACAGGAAGAAGGGTGTGAAGAATAAGCACATACAGTCCTGGGAGGACCATTCAAACACTCAGTGAAGCAAACAATGGGGTGTGTGTCCCCCACACACACACAAACCCAGAGTGCATTTCTGCAACTCCAAAACCCAACAGGCTCTGGTAATCAGAAGTTTTTACTTAAGCTCTTTGACAGCAAAACTGGAACGGGCAGGAAAGCGATTTATGATTCTTACCACCGAGTGTGAGTTTCTGTGTATTTACTGAAGAAATGCTAATACTCATTATTTTGTGATGTTGTTACCAACAGATACGCATGCACAATATTAACTTCTTCTAAAATCAGAAATTTCGAGGCACATCTGATCCCAAAAGGTTAGGGTAAAAGACTTGGAGACAAACATTATATACTACCTGCCTGGCCATCCAGTTGAATTAAATTCATGACCAGTTCTCACCAGGCAACAGCGTGAAGAGTACCTGGTGGTGAGGTGCGGGATGCAGGTGCCCCAAGCAGAGCCGGCTCAACTCCAGCGCACATTTTTAGGCTGCACGGGCAAATCTGAAACAAGGCTTCAAAGCAGAGAGGGAGGCCCTTCACTCTGACAACTGCAGGCTCAGGGAGGCTGCTGGTGCCTAGTTTGATGACCATGACATGTCACATGTTGTTCACTTGACAAGCTTTCTTAAACCTGGCGACCTGTGTGCTCCTTCTCAGCACCTGTCCCCCTGCCTCTGGGACAAGGTCCCAATGCCCCAGACCCGGATACAGGAGGGTCCCCCAACATTAGAGTCTAGCAACCCTGCCAAGGGTCCTCCCCACAGAACACCACAGCCTGTCCCCCCACGCCAGGCACACAGCTTTATTATTAACATGTGCACAAACAGAACGATTACCTTCTTAAAGCTGAGACCAAATAAAAAGGAACAGATAATTATTAGGTAAATTCTGTTTCCCTAGTGGAATGACGGAATTTGGCTGAGCTTAGCTGCAGATTTGGTAAAACGAGGCATGACCCAATTTTGGGCTCACAGAGCTGTCATTATTATTAAAATGTATGGAAACGGGTTCATCCTGGAAGAAAAGCACTTCCCCTCTAGCACCGACTTGCAGATGAAATCCAGAGAACAAGGTCACGCTGAGCAGCACAGCACACACACTTTCCAAAGCCGGCGTCACAGACCAGCTAGTTTCACAATGTTTCCGACCACAGCCCCGTCCCCTGGGGCCCGAGGGCACAGCAGTCAGTCTGCCTGACTCAAGGAAGGGCCTCCAGGCCCTGGACGGGTAGCTCAGTTGGTTACAGTGCAGTCCCCATAAAGCAAGATTGCCCCTTCATCCCTGCGTGCTCTTCCACCGTCAGAGGTACCTACAAGAATCAACCAATGAATGCATAGATAGGTGAAGCAACAAACCAATGTTTCTCTAAAAAAAAAAAAAAAAATCAATAAATTAAAAAAATTGTGTGTGTGGGGGGGGTATGGTGGTACTTTAGGATGCAATGATTACAGTATAACCCACACACGTGTTTTCCTGGGACCCTGACCCTACTCGGGTTGCTGCAGTTCGTTTAACAGCACAGGAAAAAACCGTCCAGGTGAGCTAAAAGGGCAGAGGTCGAGGTGGGGAGGGTGCAGGGGGATTTGGGTGGGGAAACTCATGCGCAGAAGACAGCACGTCCCACACTGAGCTACTGCTAGCATTTCTCAGAGCCTTTGTGAAATCACCAGAAGAAACATCTAATCTTTAAAAGTATGAACATGATGTCATAAAAGAGCCAGTGTGCGACAATACCCACGCCAGCTCCGTGGCTGTAGGTCAGGGCTCATTCCGCTTTGCGGGCACCGAGGCCTTGCTGGGCCTGCGTCTGCTTCCTCCCCCTGCCTGTCCCAGCCGCTGACAAACAAGTTCCCCATCCCAGCTCTCGGCGTCTGCCTCTTGGAACCCAACCTCTAACAGCTCCCTCACACTCCAGTCTGATTCTGATCTCCAGGCTGGAGCCTGCTATCTCAGCCCCACCACGCAGCCTGAAGCACATCCGTGGCTGGCCACGCCCACCAAGGCCAGCATGGTCTGCTGCCCGCAGCATGGAGTCTCTTTCTCTCTCTCCTTTCTTGAAGGCTCTACCGTGGGCCCACAGTGGCAAAGGACACAGGCACTTGGGTTTCTTGCAACAGATTCAGGTTATAATGACATTGAGGGATACCTGGAACACGCCCACCTTGTGTTTTGGATTAACCACCTACTGAACATACTTTTAACAAATAAAGTTATTTTCTTAAATAAAACTTGGGTGTTTATTCTTCCCATTCAGAAACAAAAACTTCCACAGCAGAGACACAGACTGTGGTATACCCTAACAACAGACTATTTTTCAGCAACGACAATGAATTACTGATTGATGCAATCATAAATAAATCTCAACGCTATGCTTGGTAAAAAAGGCCAGAATCAAAAAAGAACACACTGCATAATTCCATGTATATGAAGGCAAAGACTAATCCACAATGAAAAGAAATCAGAAGTTAGGGAACTGTTCTGGGGTGACAGAAATGTTCTGATATCTTCATGGAGACACAGGTGTATATATAATTGTCAAAACTCAAAATGCATATTTACAATCTGTTTATTTTATGTAAATTATACCTTAACAAAGTGAGGGGGAAGACTTCCCGGGCAATAACCTCGTGTTGTGGATGGGGTGAAGCGTGGAGCCTGACCCTGGCACGGCCCTCTTCCTAGCTAAGGACCCAATAAATAGTCGTTGAGCCCATAAATGAGTTACTCCAATGGCCCCATGTAATTTACTTTGAATAGGTTGCTACCATTCTTCCCACGATGTTCCCATTAGGTATTATTTCTCCTTTGCCCTCCACTATAAATATTATCTTAAGTTCTAGCTCACAAGAAAGAGGCAAGCCTTGGACTAATTCCCTGGAGGTTTGGGGGGGGGGGCGGGGGAGGAAAAAAAGAGAGCCCTGAGCCCGATTTACAGCACCGCAGGCAGCCTGCGCTCATACAAAGCCGTAAGAAATCATTAGTGCCCCAGCTGCCGCCCCTGCATGCATCTGACCTCTGATGTACTAATGAGTGGCCCATGCAGCTTCCAGCAGCAAATAAAATCGAGATTTGTTCCAGCACGAGATCACTGTCCACGTAAATTATAGATTTTTAAACGAGATCCGGGAAGATAGATTTTTGACAGATACACAATTTTCCTGTTGCCTCCGAGGTCTCGAGAGTGAGGCAGTTTCCAAGTGTGTGTTCTGTACAAGAAGAGTCGGTGGTGCTTGGAAGCTGTCTTTTTTTTTTTTTTTTTTTTTAAATGGCCAGACTCTGTAGGTGGCCGTGTAACTCAGTCCTCACTCACCTCTTAAACAGTGGGCGACATTGTGCACCTGAAACCTTTTCACTTCCTAAAGTAGCAAAGGGGTTTCGGTTGCCTGTGTGGCAGAGATCATATGGACAGGTGGATTTAAAGCAAGGGAAGGCCTTCATCACCCGGGGAGAAAAACTATCTTCAGAAGGAAGCAAACATAAAGATACAGGTAAGAATACAATTAGTCACAAAAAAGGTTTTAAAACATTTCTAGCCATATGTTCTCCCTCCAACTTAACACAGTAATTTTTTTCTTCTTTTTCCGTCCCATCCCCGCAAGTTCTACTACAGAGGGGCTGAACTCCTGTTAGTCAGCTGCCCTCTGCCTTGGACAGCAGGGTCCAATCCAACTCTGGCCTTCCCGGTGGCCCAGGTTTACATACACTGTCACATCCGTTGACAATTTTAAGAGCAGGTTACCTTCCCAGGCACTGCCTGCAAATCAATAGGTTAACCAAGTATTTACTGCTGTAGAAATTTTGTTTTAATCCAGAGTTGTCCACAGGCAGGACTTGTTTAAATTGGGGCGGGGACCAATCAAGGACGCGGCAGCAGGCCTCTGGGAATTCTCAATGCCACTAAATGCCCGTGCCTCGGAGGGGCCGAGGCCAGGGACTGTGTGTGTGTCCGCGGCTGGGGGTTTGTGGCCCAGCCCCAGGCCTAGGCCCTCTCTGCTGCACTTCTCCAAACTGCCCCATGGAGGAGAGCACTAAATACAGAGGACAGACACACTCCTACAGCACCTCCTTTTCCCAGGAATCACCAGGGCCTTTCTCAACAGCTTCTTCTGTGGGTAAAGGGCAAGAGCTGAGGGGGCTCAAACCAAATCTCTAGTGCAAGAGCTGGGGGCCAATCTTTTTTAAACCCCTTTCAAGGTAGCAGTATGTTAGGCAATTAATTAAATTTAAATCACACACACACCCTCCACTCCAACAATAGGAAACCTAATTCCAAAGATACCCCCAACAAAGGCCAAAGGGACACCACTGGCCAGAATCACAGACAAACTAGGAGACCAGATTTAAAGAGCCACCTGTCACTCTCACTGGCAGTCACCAGAGGACTAGGAGCCCCAAGGCTGTTCCATGATCCAAGGCAGTTTACTGGGTGGGTCTTACCGCTCCTCACCCGCCCCAGATGGAGGGAAAAATGCAAACTGTAGTAGATAGGTCCTAAGACAGACACAGGTAGGGTGGGGATAACAGGGCAGAAAGATAACACTAATACTAAGCAAGACATCTATCTCAGATTAAACAAAATTAAAACTTCAAGGCCTTTTTAAAGAAGGGTGTGGGAAACAGAAACCAAACTCAACAAAGGGTGGGACAAGGAGCCTAGGCAAACCAGTAGAAACTGGTCCAGCAGAGAAAAGAACTGGGTGGCAGAAAAGCTGCATTCCAATCTTAAGTGATGTGACCTGGGGAAGAAGGGCCCAACCTGTGCTGGAATCTAAAGGGACAAACCGGGATAAACCCAACTGCAAAGGATCAATTCAGCTGCCAAACCAGACAATCAGGAATGGTAGAGGGGCCCAGCTAAAGCCAGAAGCGAAGGCCTGGGAGCTCACCCATCCCTCTTCCCACAAGTGCACACGGCTCTTAACAGCTGCGCTCTTAAAGAAGCACTAATTACAGCCGGATCTGGCAGGGAGTCAGGGAAGCCCCACACCCAGGCCACCAGGGTTTCAGGCAGAAAAATGCCAACTAACTAGTAATAAGATACAATCTTGGGGGGAAAAAAAAGCCCACGTTGGGGGAGAATGCAGGCAAACCATTGGAGTCAAACTCCTCTTTAAGAAGCTGGAGTTCCCAGGACCATTCATCATACATTGTCCTTGTCGCTGCCTGCCCACCTCCCACCCCCCACAGTAAGAAAATGATGGTAACAAGAAACAATAATTTCAAAGTCCTAGATCCGGAGCTTTCTCAGAAAGCCCACTTCATGCCTCCAAATGAAGCCTGTGAAAGTGAGGCATCTCTGCAAACTGTACCTGCATGCTCGTCTCAGCAGGTAATGGAAACAGGAATCGTGCCCCACCCCCACCCCCCCTCTATAGCAGAGGTCCCCAGCCTTTTTGGCACCAAGGACTTGTTTGTGGAAGACCCTGGGGGTGGGGGAATGCTTTCGGGATGATTCAGGCTCACCTCCTGCTATGCGACCAGTTCCTAACAGGCAGCAACCAGTTACCAATCAGTGGCCCGGAGGGTGGGGACCCTGGTTCTTACAGAACTTCATCACCACCCAAGCAGATAACTCAAGAATCAACTTAAAAAGATGAGGAAAGCCAGACGCATAGGGTAGGGAGGAAAAAAAGTGGGATTACAATCACATAATCTAAAGTTTCAGGAAATCAGGTCTTGTTGGGTCCTAACATTTCTAACTGGCTTCATCCGGCCCTGTGTTGATTCTTTTTTTTTTTTTAAAGTCACCCCTACTTTGGGTAGCACCTATGCTAGATAAAGAGGAGATACAAGGCAGGAGAAATCTAAATATTTGGTGTGTTTTGAAGTTCTCACCCCATGCAGCTTTTCTTAGTCCTTTGGTCACACTGATCTCACCACACCTAAAACTCAAAGGGCCTTCTCCCCAAGAGGCCCTGGCCTGGTCAGCTGTGGGGAGCCCCCACCTCTGCCAGCTCTCCCAGCACTTCCCTCCTGGGTGGTCAATTTCATGTTGTACAGTCAGCTCTCATTCCCAGCCTGCACCCCGGTTGTGTAGTGGCGTGCCCAAGGCCACAGTGTGCTTATCAGGTGTGCTGTGTTTACCGCTGTTTCTCTTTTTCTTTCCTTTTTTCCTTTCTTTCTCTTTTTTACTATTTACATTGGATTTAAAGCTCTGAGCTAAGGGTCCTGGGAGACTTAAAAACAACTCAAGAAGCTTCCAGTCTTGGTTGGTTTGTCTGGGGAAGAGGTCCGGTCTGCTCATGTTGTCCAGGTATAATTATTGACAGCGCCCTCTCTCAGTCTCAGAAATGGCAGACTGGAAACCTGCTGAAGAGGGTCATTAAGACAAATGAGGAATTTACCAAAATACTCAAGAGCAGATAGGAAAATGTGCCATCCAGAAAATGATGTACTTCACACAATTTACTGTGGTCACCACGGCCTGGGGGTGGGCAGGTAAATCAAAAGTGACTTCTAAAAATGGAATAAAAGGAAGACTGAGGTAGAAGACTCACAAATCCCATTAAAAGGAACAGCTTGAGCAAAGCAGCACACTGTTCTTGGGCCCAGGGGAAGAATGCGGAGTAGCCTGGAGGGAACCACAGGCGTGAGTAATGGGGAAAAGCCAGCTTCTGCGCAGGGGCTGATGGTAGCTGGGTGACCTTGGGGGGACAGAGATTACAGTGACTGTTCCACTCATCTAGACGTGCAAGGAGACCAGAGCACACACCCCGGGGCCATCTTCTGTTGAAGAGTCAAAAAACCTGTTTTGAAATATTGAAGTGGCCCCTTCCTTCCCCAACTCATTTGGGTGAGTTGGCTACTAAGCTCTGTTTCTACCCACAAAATGAGGATAACATAACACACTTCAGCTCGTGGTGAAGAGTTGTTCGTAAGATAAAGGGCAGGGCCCTGGCTGGTGTGGCTCAGTGGACTGAGTGCTGGCCTGCGAACCAAGGGGTTGCTGGTTCGATTCCCAGTCAGGGCACATGCCTGGGTTGCAGGCCAGGTCCCCGGTAGGGGGTGCATGGAGAGGCAACCACACATGGATGTTTCTCTCCCTCTCCTTCTTCCTCCCTTCCCTTCTCTCTGAAAATGAATACATAAAATCTTAAAAAAAAAAAAAAAGGAAAGTGCAGGAACCCCAAGTGTTGACCAGTTGTAACAGAAAGTCGAGGGATGGTGGACCACAAGAGGGTTCCAGTGCAAGGTGAGTGAGTAGCCAGGCAAGTTCAACTCCAGGCGCAAGTTTGCGGGCTGGATACAAGGCGGGTCCTGAAGGCGGCCGGAGAGCCACTCCAGTGGTTTCTGGGCTGGTGTTCTCCGGGGCTTTTATTCTATCTGCACACTGTGAAGAATGCTGTGAGATTCCATGAACACGAGTGGGAAAGGTGTCCTGGGTGACGGCCTCTGACCTGTACCCGTCTCCTACTTGCTTCCTACCCTCCAACTCATGACTGGTTAGATCAGCCTCTTTTAGCTTCCACCAATAAATGCCATTATGTCTTTAACATGATTTCCCAAGACCTGTATTTCCTTACTGCACCATGCTTGCCCCCAGGCCCTTGCCTGCAAAGAGGAGACAGTCCAGTAAGAGGGATGGCTGAGTAAGACCAGCAATTTCAGGAGTGGGGGAAGAAAACCAGGAAGCATTGGGCCTGAAATGTTAATGTTATAAATAGGAATGTTGGGGCGGGGGGGCGCAGTTCCAGATGCAGCGTGGCTCAGGTGGGGCAGGCCCGATACTCAGGGTCCCTTCCCTGCCCAGGATGTGTCCCTCCGAGCTCACTACTCTTTCTCCCTCAAGTCAGAGTCCCTGCTGTGTTCACTCAACCACCATCCCTGAACCTTTTTATTCTGGGACAAGAGTCTTTCTTCTCCCAGACATTCCTGGGCACGCCTCCACTTTCCAGACCACCACCAGCAGGCTTGGTACTTGTTTCCAGGGTCTCCCTGCTTCTCCCATCACTGGCCTGCAGGTCTCCTGCCCATGCAGAGAGCGCCTTTGAAAAAGGTAAAGACAGATCGCAGTACCCACACCTCCTCACATCACAGCCCTCCGGGGGGCTCCCCATCAGGAGGGGCTCCCCATCAGGAGGCCACTCCGCTTGCTGTTCATTTAGCACAAGCTACACTTGCTGCCTGTGTTCTCCCACACACACAACATATACGCACCCTCCCTCACTGCATTCAAGACACACTGCCCTGACCACTAAACCAGTGGTTGGGTCCCAGGTCCATCCCCTTATCCTGGGAGTTTTCTTGTGCAGAGCGCTTTTTACTATCTGAAAGTGCATCATCTCTTTGCTTGTTCATGGCCAGTCTCCTCACTAGAATTTAAGCACTGCCAAGGCTAGGTAGGGATCTCCACCTTGTTCACTACTTCACTTCCAGCCCCTAAAAGTGTCTGGCACATTGAGGCTCAATAAATACGGGAACAGCTGTTTTAGGTGGCAGTTAGCATCATATACCACCGGAATAAAAATTGTGGCTTAGAAAAGTCTCATAGCTCTACCAGCAGTTCTACAGCAAATCTGCAGAGCGATGAATTGGGAACTTCTGCTACCTGTTTGATTTTGTTTAGCAATCTGCCTGATGAATACACCAGTCCGCCCCAACCCCAGAATCAAAAGCTAAAAAAAAAAAAGAAAAAAAAGAAAGAGGGAAAGTGGAAGAAGACCAAAGCCGGGCAGGAGGTGTGACGGAAAATCACGTTCCGTGGTTTGCAGTTCTAGAATAGTGAACAGAAGTTGGGTTGTGTGAGGGAGACTCAACTCCCACCATTGGGAGGTAGTATCTGGGTAAGTGTATGAGCGTTTCCTGGAAAAGTCACTTGTGGTCAACTGCGCATTTTTTGCTATTCCTCATCGAAATGTCTGCTTCCCCTCCCCTTGAATGGACTGGTTTTGCAACTTGCCTTTGCCCGGTGAGATGTGGTGCAAGTCACGTTCTCCAACTTCCAGCAGTGTAGCCGCTGCCATTGTGTGCTCGAACATTCACTCTTGGGAGCCCAGGCCACGGGAAGAAGAACCTGGGCACTCTGGTGGACAGCCCAGCTGGACCACCAGCCAGGTGGGCGAGCCACTTTGGAGCCTCTAGCTCAGCTGGCCTTCCACCTCCAATAACAAATAGGACAGAAGACTCTGGGCTGAGTCTGCCTACAGAACCACGAGAAAAGCGTTTATTTAAAAAAGATAAAACAGCTCTTCACCGAGTAGGAGCTCAGGGCTAGGTTTTTCTCAGTCAGATAATGCTGAATAGTCCTTTCCTCCTTGAGTGAGGCCCAGGATATGCAAGGATTCCTTCCTTCCTAGCCCACCCCGTGGCCAACTCCATCAAAATTGATTCGCGGACTCTGTTCCAAAGGCTTGGTCAGGCAGACAGCAGCCATGGGCATTGAGCCACAGGAAAATGCAGATTCCCAAACCCCAAGGGCTGGTGTCAAGCTCTCAGAGCCTCACAAGCCGACTAAGTATGTGTGGAAGCATCTTTCCAAGTCTGAGATTGTCTCTGTCAACTGATGGTCCTCCAGAAATAACTGCCCATGGAGTGCGGTGGGAAACATAACCATTAAATGGTTAAGGGCAGAGTGTGAATCCCCAGGGAGCTTCCAGAGGGGCCAACCCTAAGATGTCTTTCCGTGGGTCTCCCCCAGCCACTGTTGGTCTCTCTCACACACTTTGGACAAAACCAAATTCTAGATCTGACACACCCAGAGCTCTAGTCTTTCATTCGCACCACTGGCCCAATGTGATTTCAGGAGAAGCTTTAACCTCCACTGCTTCCCAGGAAAAAGAAAAGGGCATCCCTTTCTCCAGTAAACAAGAACCTTTACAAGTGACAGGGTAGTAGTTCCTTTTATGTTCAAGCCACCAGGCTAGGAACCGGACACTTCCTTGAGTAGACCCATGATTGATGGCACCACATTTAACATGGGAAGCAAACTAAATGCCCATCAATAGGGCACCAGCTAAATGAACGGTTCGACAGATTGACTACTGGGTGACATGCAAAAGAATGAGATGCTCTGGACCCATGGAATGATCTGCAAATGCACTACTGTGGAAACAATATGGAGTAATGTACACAGGACGCTACTTACTACCTGTGTGAAGGAAGAGAAACAGGTACAAGTGTGCCTTGCTAACCAAATCCATAGAGAGGGGTACCTGGATGTGGCATGGAAGCCATAGAGTACTACTGTGTACCTTTCGGGACAAACTGGGAGATGTTTAAGTAGTAACTTAGAACTTAATAAAATTGCTATTCCCCTTACATTCCTAAGATATTTGCTAGATAAGCTCCACATTTAGCTACTGTTTGTACTACCTAGATAACACTAGATATTAACATGATGTGTTATGTGAAATGAAAAAAAAACAGTATGCTCTTAATAGGTTAACAGAGGGGTGCCCACTTTCCTTTAAGCCATAGAGGCAAAGACAACTATATACAAATTTGTTAACAGTTATCTCTTAGGATGTCCAACAACTTAATTTTTCTTTCTTTTTTAAAAGATTTTTATTTATTTTAGACAGAGGGGAAGGCAGGGAGAAAGAGAGGGAGAGAAACAAAAATGTGTGGTTGCCTCCCACGCACCCCCTATTGGGGACCTGACCTGGCCCAGCAAGCAACCCAGGCATGTGCCCTGGCTGGGAATCAAACCCGCGACCCCTTTGGTTCACAGGCCAGGGCTCAATCCACTAAGCCACACCAACCAAGGCTAATTTTTCATAATATTTTGAAAACTTCCACATAAGAGCATACACTGGAGGCCTAAAAGAAGCAAAGGGCTCACCCCGAGGTTCATTTCCCGAGCTGTCAGGCACAGAAGGAATTTAACGGGAGACATTTCTCTAGGTGCTCACTCGGATCAATCCCTACAGCAGGCACTGTACCTATTAGCTGGTCTAATCCTCCACATAACCCTACGGGGTGGCTACTGTTATCATCCTCACGTTATAGATGAAGAAACTGAGGCGTAGACAGTAACTTGCCCCAGCACACAAGTCCAAAGTGACAGAATCTGACTCCGGAGTCAATGTTGCAACCACTAGGCTTTTGCTGCCTCCACTAACTGTACCATTTCCCTCACCCACTACCTTGAAATACTCACCTCTAAGACTTCCCATCTACCCAGCTAGGGTTCTGAAATCTGTGGGACAGGCATTCTTATCTGTGTGCCAATGAGTACTCCACAATGCTGACGGCTCCCCACTGCCTAGAGGTTGAGAATAGATTCACTGAGTTGAATGTCCCTGAATTTAACAGCACATTCCCAGAGCACTGTAACATGAACTTGGGGGTAAAACCCCTGACCCAAATGTTCTCATCTGACGTGTTCCTAAAGGCTCACCTCTGAGGGCCCCACCCTCCTCTCCTTGCTCTTAAGGAGCCTCTCCCTCCCTCCCTTCACTGCATTTATTCCAACCATTCATCTTGGCTCCTAATACCTCAGCTTTCTACACAACCCCCTCAGGCATATCCTAGCAGTGGACTGGTGGGGAGCCTGGAAAAACCCATTCATCTGTCTCCAGACCCCCACCCCTCCCCCTCTGATCAGAGGGAAGGAACACAGCTCTCAAAGTCCTTCTCCAGGATGTGCCCGCAGGGGCTCCGATTAGGACACAACACTGTCCCTGTCCCTAATTTCACTCATGGCCCAACTATCCAAAAGGCTACACCCCTCCCAGGGGGTCTGTGATCAATTTAGTCCAGAGTGAGGGCCAATCATCTAACAGATGGTCCATCACGGAACCTTTGTCTCCTACAGGCTGCCCCAAGCAGGCGCTCGCAGGCAGGTTCCAGGTACATCCTCCCACTGAATGGCTTCCTGCGAGCAGGAAGTGAACAGAAAATTCCTTCCCCTCCCCTCCCCACCCCACCCCAAAGAGATTAGCTCTGCCTAAGATGGTAAAATCAGCTTTCTCTTCTTTCTTTTCCGTTTGCAATTTTGATACACTCTTTGGACCACCCCCCCCCCATTTTGCCACCCTGAAATCATTCCATTCCCCAAACTTAATTTTCTGATTGTCACACCAGAGTTAATTAATTTAAACCAGAATTTCCCCACCCCTCTCAAAGGCGCCGGGCTCTAATATCCTTACTAATTGGAATGGAAGGTGATGATAACACCAACTAGAGACTTCAGATAACTTCGGGTTTAGCTGAGTGGATTCCCTCAAGGAGGAAGGCATACAACCCAAGTCAATTCTGCCTTTGCCTGTTGTCGACTCAGCTCTTCCGCTAATTGCATTCAGCACCATTACTAATTCTAGTTGTCTTATTGGCGATTGCAATTCTCCTGCTAATTGTAAGTAGAAATTTAAATTTCAGGATCTACTCGGAATTTTTTTAAGTGTGAGTGGGGGTGGGGAGGGAACTGAAACCTAACACCTATTTTAAAAAAAACAAAAAAACCTCCCCATCTCCCAAGAAACATTGTCAAACAAGGTTTTTTTAAAATGCAAGAGTTGAACTAGTGACATTTCCAGTCATGTTTTGGGAAAAGAAAAAAAACATGGCCTGTTAACAAAAGTGCTTCAAAAACAAACAAACAAACAAACAAAAAACAAACCCAGAAAGGTGGAAAGGATTGTTTTAAACAATAAATTTTTTTTTCATTTTTGTGTAGTTCGATAAATTCACTTTTTATACTGAAACACCGCCCCCCACCCCCCCACCCCCACCCGCTTGCACCTCAGGACTTCTCATCTGAATGGGGCTGGGGGGTGGGGCAGGAGAAATGACTTGAGATTTCGGGATTTGATCAATGCAACATGTTAGGGGCAGAGCGCAAGGTCAAAAGGAAATGATTAATCCCACAAGAGAAACAGGCGGATGGCGCAGGGAATGGCTTCCCTACAAAACCCCCACTAATAGGTCAAAAAATACTCTAGTTAGGCATGGTTTCCCCCCCCAACCCATTCTCAGGATTTTATCTTCAAACACATTTTTTAAAATCCAAAGAACTTTTCATCTACACCAGCTCGTTTTCCTTAGAGGTTATTTTTATTTGCCAATGACATGCCAGTCGTTGTCAAAGGGGGTCCAGAGTCGGGCAGGAGGGAGAATGGCTCCAGTCATCGGGAGGACTCCGACCTTCTGAGGCCACTTCCATTACTAGAGGGGGGAACCCGCTGTCATTAATGGAGATGGGGTATTTTAGGCCCACTTAAAAGAAGTTACCAGTTAAGACATACAATATCCCTTTGAAATGCCCTGACATCAGCACTCTGAAAGTACATAAATGGGTGAAACACAAGAGAAGGGGGAAGGGGGATGGATGCCTTACAAAAATCCTTTGGGAAACAATTTTCCTCCGGGCTTTTCTCCCTCCCAATGCCCTTAGGGAATCAAGTTCAACACTCCTCATCACTAATGCCAATTTCCCCTCTCGTCACCACGCTCTCCATGCAAACCCCAGGCTTGCCAACAGGGCTGGCATCTTAAACAAGCTCCTAACTGCCTGACACCTTTCTGCCCCATTACCTACCTTAGCCCCTCAAGAAGCAGATACAGGGCCTAGAAGGCTTCACCGCGGTGGGTCGCGGCCCCAGGGGATCCTGTGTAAGCCATCCAGGCTGGGGTGGGGGTGGGGGTTCCACTTAAAAACTTCTGGTAACAGATGACTACTACCTTGCTGAAGGAACTGAAGACACTCCCCAAGAATACTCTGAGCCACAAAATCGTGTAAGCTAGATGGGTGCAACCCTCAGTGTGTGTGTGCAGTTGTTAAGTGTGCACACCTTTCTGGTTCCTGATTTTTCAAAGTTAAAATCCATAGTTAATACCCTCAACCCTGTCACTTCACCACACACACTGGAGGGGAACATGGCGGGCATATCTGGTGAAACAGGCCACCAGTTACGGTAAAAAAGGATCAGGACAAGGTCCTCTGGATTTTACCCGGGCTCCTCCTTGCTCTGCCCCCGCAGTTCACATTGGTCAGCAGCGGGGCTGGCGGGACCACTACACGCCAGGTTTACAATCTAAAGCAGGTAAAAGGACGTGGCTCTGCCTTCCTCATGAAAAGCTGTTTAACCAAGACTTCACGGCAGCCCCCACACACAAGATCCGGTTCCTTCGGACCCTGGTTCATCCAAACTGAGGCCCGTTTTCTAAATGCGTGGCTTTTAAGTTGAAATTGCAGTTATCATGACCATCCCCCCTAGCTCTGCCCCCCTGGCCTCCCAGGGTCAGGATCCCCCAGATCCCATTTCCTTGAAAAATTTTTAAGTAGTATCTTAACTCTGACCCACCCCCCAGATACTGTGGCTGCAGGGAGCTCACACTGACTGTGTTTGGGGACAACAGCACACCCACTGCAGGGCGATGCAGCTATAGAAGACTTGCCTGGTTCTGGGTTTTCTTGCAACCTTGGGTGTCTCTGCTCCCTCCTCTCTGGGCAGGTTTCACTGGGCCTGCCACAACTAAGGGCAAAAATGAAGAGGACACGGGCATTTTAAATGAGTATGGCAAGAGGAAAGCCACCTCAGACATCTGCCCATGAGTGAATGAAGGAAAGTATGTTTTCGAGCCTCATTTCCCAATAGGAGCATGGAAAGAAGCAATCTTCAGAAATGTGAAATGATGAAGCAACAGCAAAAACTGTGTCCTTGTTTCTCTGGAGGGGCCCTTCCAACAAACCCCGTGACCCAATGACTCAGGCCCCCACCCCCCCCAGGGAATGAGATAGAAGACCAGCTGACTTCTGGAAAGACAATGATAACAGTTTATGGGTGCGGGGAACGCCTTTGGCAGGATTCTTCCGTCCTGTCCTGCTGAAGCAAGAGGGCAGAGAGAGATGAACCCTACACCCTGGGGTGTCCACCTGCCAAAACGCACCCATCTCAGATCTGTGCACAGAGGAATGCGGCTCTCATTATCCCTATTTAGCAAATAAGGAAATCAAGGCAAAGAGAGATAAACCAACTTTAAGTCACACAAGGTCACCCGGCAGTGAAGTGGTGCTCTGCTCTTTGACATTCTAGCAGAAGGCACACCCGGACACACAGTACAGCTGACCCTTGGACGACACGAGTGTAAACCATGCAGGTCCACCTACACGTGGATGTTTTTCAACAACTGCATACAGCGCTGTAAGTTTATTTTCTCCTCCTTATGACTTTCTTAGTAACATTCTTTGCTCTGGCTGTATTTGTATTGTTAAGACCACAGACTATAATACATATAACATACAAAAAGTGTTAATTGACTGTTTATATGGCCAATAAGGCTCCCAGCCAACAGTAGACTAAGAGTTATCGGCTCAGTTTTGAGGGAGTCAAAAGCTACGTGTGGACTTGACTGGATAGAGGTCAGCGCCCCAACACCAGAGTTGTTTGAGAGTCAACAGTACTCAAATGTGTGCTATCTCACAAGCAGCAAGAACACAGCCCCACAGAGAGCAACCTGAGCTCAGACTCAGAGGCCAGCGTGGGAGGGGGCAGGCCTCTTCGGCTGTCAGCACGTTGATTTGTCAAAGAAGGAAGGGGCCGCATTCAACTGCGCACAATGCTGAGCCCGCGACAGGTACTCTGTGTATACTTGTCAAATGGATGGATGTAGTAAGTAAGGTACTGAGCTGGTGCTCCCCTATATCATCTTAGTTTAAAAAGCACAACCTAAGGAGATATAGGTCGCATCACCACTTTACAGATGGTGGAAACAGAGTTATGCCTGGGTCACCCGGCGGGTATGCAATTTGACCCAGAAACAGCATGAAAGACCCCAAGGTACTTTCTTCTCGCACAGGGCAGGGAAATATTATTAACCCACGATATGCACAACTGGTGTATGCTCTCTCAGAACTCAGTTATACCTAGTGTCCACAGCTTTGTAAGAAAAAGTATGGATCTGTGAGTAAACCTGAACAACTCTCCCTACAAAATCTGCTAGAGTGTGCAAAAGGCACAAATATTGATTTGTACGAGGGCTACCAGCAGCTTTATAGGCAAGACTGAAAGGGAATAAAAGAAGGAAGGAGGGCAGGTGGGAGGGAGGCTGCAGGAGCTGCGCAGCTAAGACAAAGGTATGGGGACATCCTGGGATACTAGCGATGAGTGAGCACCAGCAGCTGCATTTTCCTCCCACCCTCTCCCAACCCCTTCCAGGGCTCGTAGGGATCCCTTTACCTTCGTGAGACATTTGAGGGTGTAGTTCTGAGTCAGGAGCAGGGTATGAGCCCCAAAAGCCCTCCTCCCACGTGTCACCTGGACAGTGACCAACAGCCCTGGCTTGGTCTGGGGGACACAGCCTCAACATCTCAGCAGTGTCTTAGAATTATTGCACTCATTCTCCACAGCACAGAAGAAGCCATTTTAATACACTCTTCAAATGAAAAGGACACTTGGGGAAGACGTGTCACATCTCAGCATCCCCCCTTTACTTGTCAATGACTGCTGGACAGGAGTTTGAAGGAAACAATGTCAGTCGGCTTCCAGGGAAAGGGAAAAAGAAGCTTACTTACTGAATTTTACTATATCCAGGAAACATGGAGATGATAAATAATACTGGGATACAGCGCACAATGTTAACAGGTAAATTTTCCAAGAAAGAATAAAACAGCGTGGCTCTAAAAGGATTGTTTCTTAAACCAAAATTCAAGCTGGGTGTGCACCGCGTCTACACTATCCTGATGGGAAGGGTTAAGGTCTGGGCTTTTTGAGGAATGCTATAATCATTCCCCCAACCCCTCATCAGAATGGCTGCCTTTCCATTCTGCCAGGAGCTGCCCTGAGGTCCCCCACACCCCTGGGGACTCGGTGCCCTTACAGAGAGGTACCTGGAAGGCCTCCAGATGGCCGCCCTAGGGCTCTGTTTAAACAAAAGAGATGCCAACTGGCAGCGAGACCAGCAGCTGAAGACCTGGCGAGGGACGAAGCCGTGTCCTTGGCAGCTGTGTGGACACAGAGCAGCTAACCTATTTCCAGCTGCTTTTGTGTGTGTCCAGCTGAGTTCTGCGTGCAAGACCATGGGATGTTTCGCCCAACGCAGGCCAAAACGACGTGCCGCCTTCACTGACCTGTCTAAATTGGGTTTCCATCCCCAGCGTCACTGCGATTGGATAATTTCGGGAATATGGGGTAGCATCTTAGAAACCTAATGTCTCTTCTACCTGACCCTCTTCTCAAAGGTGGCTCAGAGGAGGGGCTGGCTATAAGCCCACAGGGTTTGGGCTTAAAGCTGAAGACACACCAAATGATAAGTCGTGTATTATCGAGGGCTGCTTAAATCAGGGCATCTGATGATAAACAGGTGTAACATCTCCACTGCAATCACTTAAATGGGATAAATGAAATAGAGATAATTTATGGCTGACAATTGGGGGTTAAATGTCAATATAAAAAGCAAAACTGCTCAGGACTAGCAATGACCTTAACGCTCCTTTTCAGAGTACCATTTGCATCTATTACTCAGAGGTCACCTGCATGAGGTGCTAGTTAAAAATGCAAATTTGAGTCCCATCTCAGCTTTAAAGCATCAGAATCTCCATGGGGTAGATAGAGTAGAAAGTCCCAGGGTTATCAACTCCCCATCCTTTTTCAATGGGTAGAGGCTAATTTTAAGAATGAAATGAGAAAACATAAGGAAGTTCATAGTAGGCAATCACTAAAAATGCATAAAATACTTCTGCTCTAATAGTTTAGGACACTTGCGTGTTTTTTTTACTTCACCTCCAGGCCTCTTTACTTCTACACAGAAAAAGTGCATTATCTGGGGTGATTTGCATAACATTTAATCCAGGAGAATTTATGGAACTCCTGCACAGAGGAGGGCTGGGGTACCTCATGGGCACAGCCCAGAATGACCCCTGCCCACACCCGGTTTGCTTTCTGGGTCGGCTCTGCACCCTCCCACTTTCCCGGAAAGACGGGCCCATTTTCAGAGAGGTTCAAATGGCCCTTCCCAGAATGTTACTTGTCCTTGGCTGGGCTGGAACTGAAAACCCAGCAGGGCAGCCCGCTTCCCGAGGAAGATTAAACAAAGTTAATTAAAACCCTGCAGAACGGGAGGCAGGGGGATTAGCTGGTAGGCGGAAAGGAGGGGGCTGCTTGCAGAGGTGCTGCCTGCCCCCAAGATTTCCTTCCCAGAGCATGGCCACTAGCACGATTCTGTGCTGAGCAGCGAGGCCACCCACTCTTTTGAGGTGTCCCCTACTAAAAAGGCCACTCTGCAAATCTGTCCCATGAGCTGGGCAACTCCAAATGCTTTTTTCATTAAAAAATGTAACTCAAAGTTCTGGTGAGTGAAGCAAAGGAGAAACTGGGTGGGTAGGCAGTTTCCTCTGAAGCCAACAATCACTCAAGCCTCAAGGAGGGTTACGTTCGTATTTCTGCCTGTGCTATCACGCAGGCCAGATCTGAGGGACTGAAAGCAGCAGGAAGCACAGGGTTTCCCAGGAGGATGGTGGGGTCCCGCCCCTCCAGGCTTCCCCTGCCATTCGAATTCCACCTAACCTTGCTCAATCACATCTTTCCAAGTTCAAGCTAGGTTGGAGGGTGTTGAGCCACCAGCCTGGGTGATCCTACAAAGCTTCCTACACTCCACCTCCTAACTACAGAAGACCAAGAGCATCACCAAAGAAACACATTTACTAAGCACCTAACGGCCCAGAGTCTGGGCAAAGATTCATAGGGGCCTGGCCCCTGCCCTGGGAGAGGGTCATTTATGACCATTAGGCCAGAGCAAGGCAGGCTCCCAGAGGCCCATAAAACTCCCAGGGAAGGAAGTGGGGATTAACCACTTCCTCCCACCCCTCAAGAAGGGGTTTCAAGCTTTACCAAATTGCAGAATAGAGGGTTCCCGGGGGTGGGGGTGGGGAGTCGGGGTCAGAAGATCCTACACCTCTACCAGGGGACATGACTAACCCTGGGATTTCTCAAATGGCTTTGATTTTTACAGATGAGGCTTTGTGGTCCTGCTGCCCCGCAGCTCTGTGAGGCACATTCTCGCAAAGCCTCTTCACTGCCCCTCGGCACAGGTCTGGACTCTGTCCAGGGAGGGACGGAGCACACATGAGAATTACGTGTTTGTTTGACAAGCAGTACCCTGGTACAATGGCTTGATTCTTTTACATACTCATCGGCCAGATTTATTGGACTGAAAACTGTCACTATCCTGGGCAGCTTACAACCCCCCCTCATCTTTCTTGCTCAGTTTCTCGTATTGAAATTTATTTCAAGCAACTGTCTTACCCAAGTCAAATCAAGGATGAGCAACTGTCAAAGGAAGCCAAGTAACACGCAGAAACAAGCACGATGAGTCAAGGAAGGAGCAACATGTCACTGAGAATTCCCACGTTGGGACCAGGAGTTTGGCCCTGAGCTTCCTGGCCGCCATAGCAAAATGAGTAAAACTACACTAC
Organism: Macrotus californicus; assembly: GCA_007922815.1. Taxonomy (NCBI): domain Eukaryota; kingdom Metazoa; phylum Chordata; class Mammalia; order Chiroptera; family Phyllostomidae; genus Macrotus; species Macrotus californicus. Next base: position 56,478 of record VMDR010001122.1, read on the forward strand.
TCTGTGTCGCTGTCAAACCACCGCTTTGAGAGGACAAGGAGTCTTCCTGGCAGCAAATGCAGACATGGTAGTGTAACCTGTAAATACCGTTCCTGGGCAGCCCCAAATACATGACTAGACACACACAGACATAAGCTGGTCTCGGAGCTGTGGAAATACCTGCTCAAACCCTACATAATCAAGGTCCCAAGAGCTGCACCCTAAAAATCCTCTTCTAGAAACCCCAGAATCTCTCTATGCTACTGCCCAAACCCCTCAAGAGTAGAACGGGGCGGGGGAATGTTTCTTAATGACACACACCACCCTCATAAACACACGGGCCTGTGGGGGCACTGAGATCCCAGGGTGTTTGGCAGCGATGGACCAGGAATGGTGGGGGCGGGGGGAGGGGGGGATGAGCCCCCTTCCCTTCCTGGCTGGCATTTGGTTTCTATCTCCCCACCCCATTCTTAGCCAGGACACTCTCCCTTCTTTACCAGGACCTGGTGGGATGGGGGGAGTCAGAACAGTCCTAATTTCAGGTATAGTGTCCTGGGACAAATTGCTGTCATCTATGAGGAGCCCTAAATGATCTCTAGGGCCCAAAGGCAGAGTCATGGGAAGGGATGAGGGGGATACCCTACAGGAAGAAGCTTTTCACATTGGGAATTTCAGCCTCTGTGATAACTTCTAAAGGAAAGTCAGAATCAAAATTACCATTAAAAAAAAATCCCATAAACAAAAACCCAGCATTATCCAGTTAAAACTTCAGACAATTCCGAGTACAAGTATGTCCCAAATACTGCATAGAACATAATCATACTAAATAAAGTTATTTACTGTTTATGAACTGGCAGAGGGTGGGGCTAAAGCGGGCAACACTGGTCAGAAGACTTTCTGGTGAGTCCTGGCGGGTGTCCCAGTTAGGTGAGGCCCCAACAAATCTTAAAATGGGAAATCGCAAATGTATTTAAGCCAATGAGTAGGAATAAGTCTCAAATTTTTATTAAGCATTTTTAATGGGGGAGGTTAGTTTGACTGTGTTTAGGACAAAATCTGGCTCACTTAATCCAACCTAGGGGTGACAGAGATGGGAGGCCACCCACCCTGGCCAGGACCCAGGCCCGCCCCCATCCCATCTCCCACTGGAGCCCCGGGAACAGGGGGCAGAAGGCTTCAATGGAACTCGCCACTCAAGCCCAGGCGATCAACATTCCAGGAGGCGGCCATTCCCGCCCTTCAGGAGGAACAAAGAGCTTGAGGAGGAATTCCTGCTGCCCCAAGCCTGGGGGGTGGGGTGGTATCCAAACAAAACTGGGCAGAAAAAAGGGACCTAGGAAGCCCACTCCCTCCAAGCCAGAGGAATGAGGAGGCCAAGGAACCAACTCCAGCACAAGCATTAAAATTGGACCTTATAAACATGGTGTGCCATTTGGGGGCTGAGTCTCTCACTGCAATGGAGTAAAGTTCAAGAGAGAAAAACCTCTAAAGGAACTAGGCCAAAACCTCTGACTTTAATCATTAACTTTATCTTGAGGGTCTTCTTTGTATTCATGCTATATACTGGCTCGTACTCTAACCAATGCAAACATTTTACTGTCCTTTCAAACACAGAAAAGGCGGGTTTTGTTGGCTTGCTTTTTACAGCTGCAGCTTCTACAAAGCCAGAGGAGATAATTCAGGGAGGTTCCCGTCAGGGGTCCCCAGCAAAAGGGACCTTTGGGCCCTGGCTGGTGTGGCTCAGGGGATTGAGCACCGGCCCTGCAAAACCAAAGCGTTGCTGGTTCAATTCCCAGTCAGGGCCCATGCCTGGGTCCCAGGTCAGGTCCCCAGTAGGGGGTGTCCCAGAGGCAGCCACACAGTGATGTTTCTCCCCCTTTCTCCCTGCCTTCCCCTCTCTCTAAAAATAAGTAAGATCTTTTTTAAAAATGGGGGTACTTTGGAAGGGGGTAAGATTAGGTGGGGAATAGGAACTGATGAAAGCAACCTTTCTCCCTCCTGCAGGCTGCTGCGCCTGCCCTACTGACAGCATGGTGGATGGGATCTTCACACAGCTTGCAAGGGAGATTAGAGACTTGTGCTTCCAAAGGCATCCTTAAAGAAGTGGGGGACCGAGGTAACAACTAATGGTTGCCTTTTGCTTTGAGGGCCGAGTGACTTCCCATGAAAAGCCGCTCCTCACCATCCCCAACCACAGGTTTTCTCATGGGGCCCAGCAGCTCCCCAGAGCTTGTTTGAGTTCACTCCACAAACACTGGTTGAACGTTTGCTTTGCAGATAAAGTCCCCATCACCAATGAAGTCCTCCACAAAGTGCTTCCCAGTTTTTCAGGCTCCTCAGAGGCTCCCAGGTCTTCCTTCCTATAATGCCACTACGGGTCCTCTCTCCCCGCAACACGCACCCCAACATCAAAAAAAGTTTGCTTTCATGCTTCGGAACTGGGTCTCACAGTATCCAACCCATACTCCACTCCAGCTCAGCAACCTGCTACTTATTTCAGTAGACTGGATTCTCCCTGGGGGGGTGGGGCAGATACCAAGGAAGCGGTTAGACCTGGGAAAGTAGAGAAACCAACTCTGAATCTGGAGTGTTGGGCAGTTAGGGACCCTCCCCCACAACAAAGCTCAACAATCTTTCTAAACTGAGGTCTCAACAATTCGGTACACAGGGAACTGCCGCAAACCTAGGGTAAAGTTCTCAGGCTTGGGGGTCACGTGTCAACCAGCGAAAGGCAGTTCTGAATGACACAGACAATGGTGGGTCCAATGCAAGGAACTGTCCCCCACCCGAGTGAAATTTTCTAAGAAACTCAAAACCAACATTTTCCTGAAAGAAGAGTCTTTGGAAATGGAAGCCACCAAGCTGTCAACTCCCACTGACCTGGCAAGCAGAGGAAAGCTATGAATTTTCTCACACATGTTTACCACCAAGGGCCTCGACTCCCAGGATGTGACAGCTTCAGCTCCCTCATACCCACCCCCCCCACCCCCACCCCCCCCGGAAGAACACAGGAAGTTGGTGCTCTGTCCCTAGGACTTCGGTTCTCCACTGCATACCCCATTTCAGCCCTTGAATCTATAAAAGGGCATATAATGCCTAATCAAGAATAATTTAGTGCTTTTACATATACATCGTTCAGCATGGTCCCCAAAGTTGCCGAGTAATTCTATTTCCCTTTAGAGTGATGTGAGGGGTCCCCAGAGGCAACCTCTGTTCCAGTCCTTTGTGTCCTCAAAATACCCGGAGAGAGCCAGGCACATGGCAGATACTCAATGGGAGGTATGTTGATTGAATGGAATTCACTTCCACATTTTCCAAGCAATCCTTGAGGAATTTGCCTCCCAGCAGGCATCTGCTCACTAGAAAACAATGGCTATTTGCATTGTGGCCCTGAGACAGCAAATGTTTAAAACAGAAAGGGAGAGATTCTGGGCCTTCATGGTAGAGACTAAAATGTCTCAAGGTGAAGATTTTAAGGGTGAGCGAGCCTTCTGCAATAAACCATCAGACATTGCAACTTCCCATCATTATTCGTTCTTATCTGACCCCCACCCACCCTCACTCACTCTAGCTTCCACATCCTCTCAAAACCCATGACCAGAGGAGTAGCAGGCCAGTCTCCCAAGAACAGCACTAAAAGGCACTACAGCAAGCGAACTTGCTGGGATGCTAGCAATGCTCCGTCTTGGCTGTGGTGGCGGCAGCACAGATCTATATACATTTGTCGGAAGTCCTCCAAACGTGTGCTGAAAAGGAGGGCGTTTGCTTTTTTACGTAAACTACACCTCCCTACAGACAACGAACAAATGAGCTGTGTGTTGTCTGTCATGCAAGAAGGTGCTGGATTCATCACTATTTAAAAAATAAAAGGTAGATCCACGGCTGCATGCAAATATATTTCAACACAGCTTTATTATTATCGCAGTGTGTACATGACTAAATGACAGCTGTAAAAATAATGCGGCATAGGAAATATGACAATTGAAACTGTTAACAGTCGTTACAGCCAGGGAATGGAATTAGCAAGTTGTTGTGTTGTTTTTTTTAGCTACTTAGCATTTGTCGGAGGTAGAATGACTACTTCTCTAGAACTTTAAAGAGATCCAATGAAGATAAAAAATTGAGGGGAGAAAAGGCCGGGACCAGGAATTGGTATAAAACAGGCAACCGTGCAGCCTGTGCTGAAGGACACTGGTGTCTAAGAGGTCTAAGAGGCCTAAGACCCAGTATAAGCGTTGCCGCTGATCTGTTGTAACTGAACCATCTGCAGAGAATTCTATTTCCAAGTATCGAGATTTTTTTTTTTTTAGAAGAGATCACCGGCATGTCCAGAGAGCAATATACATTAAACTGGGACCCAGCTGGCACTCTCAGGGTAAAGGCCTTAATACACCCAACTCCTTAGCCCTGGCCAACAGCTATCTTCCGAACTGTTTCCCAGAAACGTGAGGTTCAGAGAAAAAGGGGAAATGAGACCATTCACTAAAAGTCAGGACGTCAGGTCCATCATTCATTCTAAATGCAATTAAATCCCGCTTCATAGGACGCACCGAAGGTAGGCTCTGAAGTGGGAGTAAAGACGCAAAATGCAGAGAAAATAAGTGAGTATCATCGACCACACTAAAACTTAAAATGCCTACTGAGTTAAACTAAACTGTGACGAGCCGCATCCTCAGAGAAATCCTTTGCAACAGACAACGAGTACTCCGGATTTATCCTACAAATTGATTTTTTTAAAACCCAGAATAGGCCCAGGAACCAAGGCAATCCAGGGAGGAACCCCAAATGGCCAATAAACATATGAAAAAGACGCCCACCTAGCCGCAATCACGGAAATGCAGGGCAAAACAACAGGACGAGCCATTTTTCTCCGTTAAATGGATGGCAACAAGGATGGGTGGGGTGGGAGGAGAAGTGGCTGGTAGGAGGCCAGCTCTCAGGAGCAAATTAACATTTCAAATGTGTCTCTCCAGCTTCCTAGCAATTCCCTGGCTAGGGGGATGGAGAGGGATCTTCCCTCTAGAAGTCACTGGGACAGAGAGAGGAGCACAAGGATGGCAATGGCCAGATGTAGAGAAAATCCAAGTAAGGGAAGAACTAAATAAATTCCACACCACCATGAACACCAATTTCGGAGCAGTAATGACCAGCAATTTCACCCCAATAAATTTATTTTTTTAAAAACAGATCACTGAAAGGATTTTTTGAATGACCATGTTTCTGTGTGTTTAAGGTTTAAAAGACAATGCACAAACCCAGATCATACACTTTGGAAAGTAGGGATGAGGGTACACTTTTTAAAAAAAATTTACAGATAAGCCAAACATATATTTATGTATTACAATTATACCAGGATTAGAGTTAACTGGTCGAAGTTACTTGCTGGGAATACAAGGTAGCCCTGAGAAAAGCCTAAATTTTTCCATCCCCCCAGCAACTAAAAGCTCAGGATGGCAGAAGAAGGAACGAGAGTCAAAAAAACACAGTCCCAAGCAGGCAGGTGTTCAGAAAAACTTACAGCCCAAAATGACAAGGGCTGTGAAGTAAGTCAAGCATAATGTCAGTTTAGAAAAACCTTAAATGTTGTTAAAAAGAACACAAATTTAAAACAAAATTGTTGCCTCTTCCCCCCTTTTAACCTCTGTGAAGTGTTTGCAAATCTTCTGTAGTTTTGATTAAGCAGTCCTTCACTGGGTTCCTCTTTTTTGTCCAGGGTGGGCAAACCTGTCTGCCTTTAGCATCAGGATAAGGGGGAGAGTACTCGCCCAGCACCAACACTGGGAAGTGCTTGCTGACTGCCCGTCCAGGAACTGGCAGGGACCGGCAGGCAGGACAGGGCCCTACCTCCAAGTTAGTTTTTAAGACTTTTGTTTCTTCATCTGCTGAAATCACAGCAAGTTACACCTTTGACATTCTGGGCTCCCCAAGAAACACCCCCCTCCCTTACACACCAGGGCCAAACCTCACCTCCTCCTCATTGGCATAATTGCATGTCACATGTGGCTTTCTAATTTTATTCCCATTTATTTGATGCTTTACCTGTCTCTCCCTCCCCACCCCACTCCCCCGCTTTTTTGGGGGTGAAGAGCAAAATTGGTCTTGCATTCTAGAAAGCAAACAAAAGAAACTTGAAAGTCAGTTTTAGGGGGGGCTGGGAAAAAAATAGGCACTGATGAACTACGCAGATTGTCATAAAATTCAGACAAATTCTGTCCTCAGCTGTGCAGCAGACCCTAGACAATCAAGAGAGGAAAAAACACCCTCCTGTGAATGCTGCAAACACCAAATGTGAACACCATGCCCCCCCCTCGTTTTATGAGAGAGGGAAGTGTTTGTTTTCAAAGTTACGCTGCACTAGAGGCCTAACTTTCAGTCCAAGATGCCCAAATACATGTAGTGTTTTTCACTGCCTGTATTTGCATGTTATTAACCTTTGTACATAGGGAACAATTAGCACACAAATTTAGTTAGCAAAAAACCAACAGTAAAGGAAAGATGCCGCAGATGAAGATAGGTAAGTTCAGTTCTCCAGCATCGGGGCCCCTGTACTCCCTGCACAACAAACTGGGGTGAAAAAGTAACCTAGCTAATAGCTGCCGTGGCAAGTCCCAAAGGCTGTCCAGAATTAGCCACTATCTCTTGCTAGGAGGGGGGCCTCTGCAACCCCTTCCTACACGGTTTTCCATTTACCACCAAAAATAAACCCTGACGCAGAAACCTCTTCTCTGCTGACCAGCCCTCCTTCGGTTTAAATGTACAGACTCAACCCTCCCTCCACCCACACGACATGGAGGGATCTTTCCCAAGACTCCCTTAAGAGCTCCAGATATAACTGGGTTGGGCCCACAGCTGACCAGAGAGCTATGGTTTTAATTTTTTATTTGCGCCCATGAGGCATTTTAAAAATCCAATTAAATTGGTGAAATAAAATTTCCTCTTAGACGATCCCTCTAAATCCCTGAAAGCTCTGATAAAACTAACAACAAAAAAACCAAAGGAGATAAAAACCAAGGGGAATTTCTCTGGAAGGTTATTAAAAATAAAGAGTGGGGGGCTAGCAGGTGCTTCCACTGCCCCCCCCTTCCCCGCTGCCACACACAGCACTGTTCCCAAATCAGTCCCTTTGCTTTCAATGTCTCCACTTAAATTTATGCACAGCGCACATGGCAATTTTTCACCAAGAAATACTTTATTTGATTTCCAAACAAAAAAGTGGGCCTGAGGCTCACTAATGAGAATGTTACCAGCCCGTACAGACTGATGGGGAAACAGGCTATCATCATACAAGTCTGTGCTGGATCAAGCCTGGGTCTCCAGCATTAAGGAGTGACCACCGCCACTCAATACAGCACACCGCACGCACGCCAGGCATTCGAATAAATATTCACAGTCACCGAAAAGCAGGAACCGGTCATTTGTTAACTTGGGTATATTCAGACAATGGAAAAGTACTCAGCATTATAAGAATGGGGGCAGCTGAAAAAACCTTTAACACTGTATGGCTCCACTGCAGGACATTCAAGTCCAGCCATGAGAGAAGACAGGGAATCACCCAATCCCAAGTCGGCTGTGAGGAAAGGGATCTGGGGCTGTTTTGCCTGCTGCTGCATTCCCAGGGCCTCCTAACTTTACCTAACTTCGGTCCCTAACACAGGACCAAATTGCAGGAAGAGAGGTGGCTGCCTGAGGCTGGGTGGGGGTGATAGAACTGTTTTGACTGTGGTCATTATAGACTGTATACTATTGTTAAAATGTGTAGAACTATACACTATGTAACTATACCGCAATAAACAAAAACAAATTAGAAAAACACCAGACCAGTAGAAGTCAGGCCTTTCTACTCAACCGCAGGACAAAGCTGGGGGTTGGCGGTCGGGGTGGCCTACTGACCATCTTAAAGGCTAAAGAGAGGGAGGAGGGGAAGCAGGGAGAGGAGAGGCTCCTTCCTCTAGCCTGGACTGAGACGCCCCAGCTCACTCCCAAGATTTTAACCAGAAAGGGCTGGCACCGGGAGATGCCAGATGCCCCCTCTGTGGACCAGTGACAGTCCCCACTCTGGGGCCAGAAACAAGGCAAGTCATGAGGGAAGACAGGGAATCACCCAATCCCAAATCAGTTGTGAGGAAAGGGATCTGGGGCTATTTTGCCTGCTGCTGTATATTCCCAGGGCCTCCAACTTTATACCCAAGTGGTTTCCAGACACTCAGGCCTGTTTTCACAGAAATTACAATTTCCTGCCTTCCCTGCATCTTTTCTAAAACTGTGTAATTACAGGAGCAAGCACAACGGACAAAGACAGCAATCTCCCTTGGAAATCGTAAGACCCCATGGAGGAGAGCCGGGTGCAGGGAGGCGGCCGGTGGAGGCTGCAGGCTGGGTGAGCGGGCGCCAACCACTGGGGAGAACAGCACGGCAAACTTGGGGCCCGCGCTGGTTCTCACCCGGCTGGGGTCTCCCCCACATTTTTCATGAGACGTGTCAATGAAATCAAGCCAGGTGGTTGCTGCCAGGAGGGACAACAGCCCAGACGGGAGGCCATCTTCCCAGCTGTGCTGCTCCCCGAGTTAGTATCTCAGCCTCGAAAACCCACCCTCCTCCTGTGCCTCTCCCTTTGTGACTGGGGCAAGAGGGATGAGACAGAGCAAAGCAGTCTCTCACTTCGTCACCTGGGTCACAGAGTTACTCTGCCCACAGGGGGACACTAAAGGAAGGGAGGATTTTCCTGGGTCATGCCAGCAACAGAGTTGTCGGGTCATTTCAGTCCTGGAGGACCCAGCCTTCACCACCGTCTCCCCACCCCCGACCCGAGGGGCCAGACCCACCGGGACCCTCCTAAGTGTGAGTAACTGCAGCCTCTTCCCTTTGGATCCCAACCCTGGGATGGCAGCGGCTCCCCACAGTTGCTACTTCTCAGACATCTTAGTGTTCCCGTCTTGCCTACCTGCCTCCTAGTTCACAACTTGGTTAACAGTCAGCAACTCTTTACACTAAATTACCTGTTAAAAAAAAAGTGGCTCTGACTCCTGACGGATACACCAGCGGTTTCCCCTACATTATCAATAACCCGTCCGTCCGGAGGAAGCGGCCAGGAGGAGGGGACTCTAACACCGCCCCCCCCCAGAGATGTTGAAAGGATCAGGAAAAATAAGGTGAAAGGATTTTGATTACACACACCTTCCTCTGAAGTCCATCCACACCCAGTTCCTAGAAACCACTCTGCCTGTCAGCACACCTCTGACCTAAATTCCACAATTCTCCAAGAAACCCCTCTTCCTTCAGCCCAAGCTCATCTCCCTCTAGAAACATCTGTTCAGATGCCCTGAGCCTGAGCACTGCCTTCATCTAGTAATTTAAACAGGACACACACAAAGCAGCCTCACAGAAAAGGTGAGAATCCCCCTCTCCATTCACCTCCCTTTCGGTTCTGCCTTCCCCGACAGACCGACCGACCACAGCTCGGGGAGGGCCAGGTGGCAGGCTGCCCTTACACATCTTTAGCGTGGAGCACAAGTCTATCTAAGGCAGCAAAGACATTCACACATTTTCATGACAAATCTTAACACATCAAGTCCTATCAGCAATGAGCAACTGCCCCAAATTATTCTGTGGCATCAAATATTGCTTGGCCATCCACCAGCAAGTATTTAACAAAGATAAGCAGCATATTTAATTTCACGAAAAAGAAAGTTTACCTGTTTGGCAGCAACTTGCAGGTAAAGTTGAAGCCAAAACTTTTCCCAGGATATTTACACAGTGGTGTGCACCTAAATTATTATAACAGATTTTTCTAGCGCCTTCCAAAGCACCTTCCTGTAAATTACAGCTCTCCCCACAGACAGGTCTTGGTAAAAGGTAACCATTCCACTCCTGCTGCTCCCAGCTAAAAGGTCAGAGATCAGGAGGTTAAATGACTTCTCCAAGGTCACACAGCTACTTCAGGGCAACGCTGGGCCTTAAATCCAGGTCTTTTTAGTCTAAAGCTCATACTCTTGCCTTTATATTGAAAAGCTACAAGCATTGTCCAATTTCTTCCTTTCATCCATGTAAGGTGAGAGAAAGGTCCGAATACCAGAACCTAATATTTTCAAGGGCATTCATCCTTCGGCTTTAAACTAAGAAGTCTCTTTTGTCCCTGGCAAAGAAATAAAATGGCACCAGCAGCATAAGCACCTTCTGAAGGTCAAACCCAATTTGTATCAGTCACCACTGAAAATTGACAATCCGGCAAAAATCTTCCTAGAACTAGTCCTTAAATCCACTAACAGCCACAGAGACCAGATTCACGGAGAGCGCCCCCCCCCACCAAGCACTTTCTTTGAAGGGCTGAGGCCAGGGAGGCTGAGCTGGGAGGAGGGTCCGAGGCAGCCTCCACGGCCTGAGATCCAGAGTAGGACCTGCCTCTGGTATAAACTGGTTGGCGTCCGTCCCCTCACTCTGACCCTGCAGAGAGGTCTTTTGAGACTTAGTTTTTTCTTGATACGTGATTGTTCTGGTAACACTTTACATGAAGGTACTTCATTCTGGAAGGAGACGCAGAGTGAGGGTGTCACACTCATTTCTGCCGAGACCACGGCCCACTCAGGTGTGTGATATTTAACTTCCTGCTTCAACTTAGAAAAGTCCCAAAGTAAGAAAATAAAATTCAAGAAGCTGAACAAATAAATTAAATGTTAAATGTCAGCTGTTTAAGTCCTAGTGTCAAAAACGCGAACTTGGCAAATATGGCGACTACGGAGCAGTGTGCAAAGGCAAATGGACTAGGGGACAATCTGACCAATGGAAGTCAGGTCACCATCCCTGGCTGGTGAAGTAGGTTTTTTCCCCTGTGGAGATTTAAACTTTCCCTCCAACAATTTAAGTTTTCCTCTTCAGATGCCTCCCCAAACCTCCCCCCTACACACACCCACACCTGACAACACCGTAAAATTAAAGCTTATACAATATTTCAGTCCCCGAAATCAATCAGACTGTTCCCTTAAGCAAGTTGATCTGTCTCCTTAAAATGCCACAGTTCCATGGGGGGGGTTGGGGGGGGAAGTATCACGGCTTCAAAGATTAACGGCTCTCACTTACTCCTGCCTTTAAAAGAAAAAGAAAAGCTGAAGGTATGGCTATAGCCTCTGAACACACTGGCCCCATCTTTGCTCCTTGGTTTGGGCAGCCCTAGAACCCTAAAAAGGTTTAGATCAAAAGTTAAAGTTGATTCCAAGTTTTTGTGCATTTTTCTCCAGTACACCTTGTATCACGTGCAAGAACTACGTATCTTTCCTTATAGACGATGGTGAACTGGTAAAAGCACAGCTCAGCTATAATTCCTACCACTACAAATTAGTTTTCTTCTATAACACCCCTTTCAGGAGAAAGGGAAGGGAGGAGTCCGCTTCAGTACTCTGACATGCAGAGCTCGTTGATAAAAGATACTATAAACGTTTACAGTTGCCTTCCATTGTGGGACCCTGTACGTTGACATTTTAGGTTGCCTCTCATCCTCACAACACTGGAAAGTGTAATGCCATTTTATACGAGAAAACTGAAGATGAAGAACTCAGCCTAGCCTCAAATGGTCTTGGGCTCAAAGACAGACACCATTAATAAGAAACATCACAAAACCCCTTCTCCAACTACTGCTAAAACTTTCTTTACCGATCCTTTTCTGCTCAACACTTACCCACACAGGTGTGTGCGTGTATTTTCAGCACAAGCCTAGAGATGACCCCAAGTAAGAGAGAAATATATCCTCTGACACTGATCTCCGAGAGAGAGGGCACAGACCAAAATTTATAGATGTGGCCTTAACACATCATTAATTCTGACCACTGATGCCACCTATTCACAATTCTCTCTTTTTTTAACTCCTCACCCGAGGATATGTTTATTGATTTGAGAGAGAGAAATATTGATCGGATGCCTCCTGTATGCGCCCCAACCTGGGATTGAACCCCCAGCCTTTTAATGTACCAATGTTCTAACCAACTGAGCCACCTGGACAGGCCACAATTCCCATTTGTAAAACACCTGCACTGGCCCTGGCCAGTGTGGCTCAGTTGGTTGGAATATCATCCCATAGACCAAAAGGTGGCGGGTTCTAGTCCCAGTAAGGGCACATAACTCAAGGCTGTAGGTTTGATCCCTGGTTGGGGCGCATAAGAGAAGGCAACCAATCCATGTATCTCTCCCTCTCTAAGAGATGAAAATAAAATGTCCTCGGATGAGAATAAAAAAACCCTGTGCTAAAGCAGTCAGAGCTGATCCATGTTCAGCAGCAAAATCTAACTGCAGATTTTTTTATACAATAGCATTTTTATAATTATCCCAATTAGTCAGAATATGAAAGACATTCCCAAAACCCACAGGCATTTCAAGAAAAGCATATTTTTAACTGCAAATGGTTAAGGCTAGAAGGAAATGGCTGGCCACGCTTTCCAGAAGTAACAACTAAAGGATACAGCTGTTGACACACGTGTAGGAAGGCACAGGGGTTCCTCTCTCATTCCCAGGGGTTCCTCGCCAGCTCAGGCTCCAAAGTCCACTCGTGGGCCTCAAAATTTACAGGGTGGCCAAGCCACGAGGGGGGAAGCCCTCAGTCTACATAACTAGCCTTCGCCCACGTGATTCTCTTCAGTGTGCCCTGCTCTGCTTCGTTCGAATTCCGCTTATGTTGACAGAAATGTGCTATTCTGCAGGAGTCTATCCTGGTAAATAATCACAATTAAGAAATATCCCCTTATTCATAACCCAGCCTCCCCTTCCCAAAATTGACAACTTCAGTTTGCCGAAAGCAGTAACTTTTATCACTGAAGATTACCACTTCCTTAGCACATTTCGCCAACTAATTCTGAAACTGAGGTCATTATACAGATTCACTAAAGATTTCACTTGGTGGGAAGTGATGCTCAGGTAAAGAATTATCTGGAATTAGTAGGAAATGTACAATAAGGAGAATAAAACAAAAGACTGGCCTGATAGCATCAGAAAATATGGATCTCCCAAAACCTCAGTTGGGTTTGAGTGGGAGATGAGACCCAAGAAGAGTTGGGGGGGGGGTCTTCCCCCATTTCGTGCTCTCCTACCTTCAAAGCCCATTGTAAGCAAACGGAAAGATGGCGACTGAGGAGGGAAGAATTACACTGGAATAAGGCTTAAGTCAAACAGCTTCAGATGTAAATTGCTCAGCCCCCACCCTTCCAATGTTTCTGTTAAGTCAGAGACTTGTCAGTCCAAACAGTCAATCTGGCTTCAGTCATCTCAGTGTGTAGGTAACAGACAAAACCTCGAAGGGAGAAGAGTAATTTAGTATTGAACCACCATGAGGTCACATCAGCTGAGGAGGAAAGATGATGGGTCAGGCTTCCTCTCGCAAGTCACAGTGCCTGAAAGGTCAAGAGAGGGGGGGACAGAGTGGACTGCAATGGGTGGTGTCTTGCTCCCTGTAGGCAACTGTAATTCTTTACCAACCTTTCTCTCGCCCTCTTCCGAAGTAACAGAGATGGCAAAAACAGCTTTTGCGAGCCAAGCCTTTAACTCTGTCAAGTGTCATGGGGGCGTGGGGAGGGAACACTGCTTTGAAACCGCCTGCATGGTAGAATTTATCTCAACCTTTTGCTCACAAAGAATGACACCAAAATGGTCCTTTATTCACTACGGTTGAAACATCTAAAACAAACCTTGCCCCATGCGAGGAACTGGATGGAGAAGTGGCCAGATTAGGCAAACCGTGACTTTTAAGTCGGCACCAGAGGCAATAAAATTTGCAGGGGCTAAATTTTAGAGCTATAAGAGTTACCAAATAAGTTAAAATTTATCTTGAATCAGGAAAACTAATAAACCCCTTTTTCCTCCTGACTTTGCATTTGAACAATTTCACCTCATTTATAGCTCCCCCCAAAGCTAACATTCTTACTTTATACAGTCTTAAAAACTGAGAACAAAAAGTGGAACAGCTATGCTCAAAACTTTACATATGAAGAGAGAGTTGCTTCCATTTTAAGTAGTGCTTTAAGAAACTACAAATTTTAACGCTGCTTTCAGTGTCTTGAAATTTATAAGAAGCTAAAACTGGAAGAGAGAACTGTGGTAGAAAAAGGGAATTTTTATTCATTCTTTCTATGCTTTCAAGACTTGATTCTGTCACATCTGAATCATAAAGAACATACACTGATATTAAACGAAGAACTGAATGAGGTGTGGGAGAAAAAGTGCCTGTTTTTTTCCTAAAGTTTCTTCATTGTTTCCAAAACATATATATTCCTAGCATTGGGAATAAAAACCATGTACACCCAGAACAAGTTTATGCAACATCAAAGCCAGTGTAGTTTATTCTTTTTGAAGATGAAGAGTCACCAAAAGCTCCCCAAGGCAGTGCTGATGCCACAGACTTTCTCACATACGATGGCCCGGGTTACCTCCCAATAAAGGCTTGCACAAGTGGCCAAGGCCCACTTCCCTGTTGATGAAACTCATCACTATGCCCATTCATGAAAGACAGGGCACATTCCTCAGCTCAAACGTGACTTTTTAAAAGCCCATCGATTACCTTCAAGGATAAAAAATTAATATATCCATAATGAACATTTGTCTCCCATATTTTTTCATCAAGCATTTTCTTCATTCAACAGATTTTAACCTACCAACCTGCTGAATAGGATTAAGAGTAGCAACCTCTGATTTATTTCCAAGTTATGAAAAGTTTGGTTTTCTGAGGAAGAGGTGAGATGTATGAATTAAGCAGACATAGCCACCTAAGTCCTACACAGAGGACTGAAAAAAGGGTGCAGATATAGTAGAATGTACATTTATATGTTTTTCTCTTGTTCTTGCCAAGCCTTTTGGTATAGGTTTATAATTTACACAGCACACACATGTAACTTTAAAGCAAACATGCATACACTGGATATGCATGCCTGAAAAAGGTCAGACCCTGCAAATGCACAAACACGGATATCGGTGCCAACACTGGTACAATAATCCCCATTCACAGTGAATCATACAAAATAAGACACAAGACAAGAATTTATTCTACAACCAATTAATTATTTTAGGCAGCTAAGTGCCTTCCTCAAAGTGGTTTGAGGCTAATTTTTGGAGAGTGTTTTTTTCCCAGGGAAATACAGTCCCCCAGGCCTAGGATGGTTCAATATTCAGAGTCTTTCTTTACCGGTTGGAATTCTAAAACTTTCCTTTCCAGGAAGCTTTTCTTTTCTTAAGCCCAAAGAGGAGGCTGGATATAAACTGTTATCAACACCTACCAACCCCACTTTTCCATCCAGGGGGCTCAGGAAAACCCCACACATCTGGCCTGCCAAACTGGAAAACAATATTGCCATCCTCGATGAGGTGGGCTACAATGTTTCTCTTGGCTAATATGGCAAGTGTGTCACTTGTGCTGTGTCATCACAGACACACACAATGCTCATGACAGGGCCTTTTCTGGGAACCGGAACTCGCTCAGACCCCACTCGGCCTTCTGCCACTTACAGAGTCCTGGCACCCAGCTCTTTAACACCCAACACACACCCTGAACCTGCTCCACTGCCGCGTCCAAGGCAGCAAAGGAATCGCATCCTATGTGCCCACAACACAACACTAAAGGGCCACTCGGGAGTGGCTGGAAAAGCGCCCTCATGGCGTTCAGTCCCACTTAATTCGCTCGCATTCTTCTTCCGATCTTGCGCGCACCCTTCCACATTCTTTCTCGGGTGCCCGCGGGGTGAGGAGCGGCCACTGGGCGGGATGCGTCACCAAGGCCGCGGGCTTGCCCCGCGGCGGTGCTGGCGGCAGCGCAGGCCCACAGTCTGGCTCCTCGGCGCCTCTCGAGGGACCCGCGCAGCCAGTGGGTCAAGGGCCGGATTCCTGGCCTGGATGGCCGCCGGGTCGCGGGGCCTGCAGGCCTTTCGGTCTGACCATCCAGGCATTCGTCTGGCGAAAACCCCAAACGATTATTTTTTTATAAGACAAATATTAGAGTGGGAGCATGCAATTTTTAATTCCTTGTAAGCCATAACTCCCCTTCCACTGTTAGGTTTTAAAGTTAATTTTAAATCATGCGCTCAAAACACTTTGCCAATCCTGAGAAGCCATTGGGGGGTGGGGGGTGGGGGGTGGGGGGGTAGGATGCTTGAGGAAAGCCTCCTGGCTCCCCCTGAGCAGCCAACTGTTGGAACAAGGTACTCTCCCTAAAATTAAAGGAGAAATGCCTGCAGTCAGACCTCCTTCCCAAGGTCAGGTGGCATCAGCCACCATAAAGCAGGAGCGCCCTGAATTATTTAATGGAGCCTGTTGTCCCAGGAGGCAACTCGCCAAAGGAGCACGTTTTAAAAATTGAGGTGCATTGTATATATACAGCTAAATACCTGGGTTTAGGTGTTCAGTGCTGTCACAAATAGAGGCTGGTCATCCTTGAAAAGTGCTCTCATGTTCTTTTCCCAGTCAAAAGGGTGGCTTCTCAATGGAACAATATTTTAAAACTTACCCATCACTTCCTTCGAAGGAAAGGGAGAATTTAAGGCCATGTATGAACGTGATGTCACTTTCCTACTTTATTCACAGCACTGGTTTGTCACCTTTAACCTCACATTTTCTAGCATTCTAAATCCAGGAAAGAGGTGTAAGAAAGACGGAAAAGTGTAGGGGTGGGGGGTGGGATTGGGCTCAAAACTTAAAAGTTTCATGTTTTTAAAAGACCTTTAGTTTAACAATGTAACATCTTAATGCTTGTGCCAAACAACTTTAACCTAGCGGAGCTCACGTTGAAAAGTAGGTTTTCAGGGCAGTCAGGTACCTCCCAGGGTGAGAGGAGGTTCATTGTGCATTTTACACTCTCCCATCCCATTTGAATGGTTTTATAATTTAAAAAGTGTATAAACCTTTTACAAGTCTGGCAACACTGAGCATCCACTGTTTTAGCTCAAATAAAACATTATGTGGATCTTTAACTGGGAATATAAATAAAATCTGACATTTAAAATCAACTGCTGGAAAGGAGGGTTCAATCAACACCACTCCCCGGAGGAAAACCCCGGTGGATTCAAATATCTCCGCCCCCCCCCTTTTCCCTGTACTCCACCCGCACCCCCTTTCTCACCTTTCTCTCTCCATCTTTCCTTCCCTGAGATTCGGATTGGTATTTATAGCTCAATCATTTTCCTAAAAGTGATTAAAGAACATACTGGCAACATTCGCCCATGAATGTGGAAAACTTTAATGAGTCCATTCAAAGCTTAAAAACCAAGGAAAAGAGTAGCTTTTTTCCCTATCTTCATACCTAGGAGGGAACTTTTAAACTGGGGCACCCACAACAAGTAGATTAGAATTTCAACTTTTTTCCAATAGGAGACCCCCGGCTTAAGGCTCCGCCTTCCTCCCCAAATAACAGGTTAGGAGTGGAAAATGCTGCGCTGTGCAAGCCTCTGCCAGCTCGCTACCAGCACACCCACACCTCAACGAGAAGGCAGCGACTCCACTAGGATTTTTAAAGCCTCTACTCCTGCTCTGCGTCCAACGCAAGAGTAGAAACAAACACACACACCTAGTATCTCACGGGTCTGTAGGCAGGTCACGTAAGTTACCGACCCTCTCTCTCTGCTGCTAAAAATTTCAGGCCCTTTCCAATAATGGTTCCTAAGAGCGGAAAGTGTCACGCGATGTGAAAAATCAGCAATAAGCCACAGCCAAAACAGAGGACTCAAGCCCAAAGTCTGCAGTGTAGCCCTCGGATTCAGGCCGCATGTCGCTGGGTCCGGCTTGTTTGTTTTTTTTCCCCCAAGAGAAGTCGAGCCCTTGGTTGAGCGGGGTGAAGACACCTACCAACCAGGGAACCCCTGTTCCAGTAGGGATCAAAGCTGGGGCTGTCTGGAGCGGCCCGAGGGACCCCCAGCTGGGAGAGGGCAATGGGTCCAGTCCCCCGAATTCTGCTTCTCTAGGCGCCGCCCTGGGCCCAAGAGGCCCTGGGCCCACGACACGTTTTCTCCACAATGCAGTAAACAACCGCGGAGAGGGGCTTCAGACCCAGGGCCCCTTGGCCGTCAAAGATCAAGATGCCCCAAGAACCCAACACTAAGAGACAACGACTGCCACCGTGTCCCAACAAAAAATACAGTCCTCCCTCATAAGCGCGCACGCGGAAATCAGGTCTGCAGAGGCCCACGCGTTCCTCACCCACCACAAACCACCTCCTTCCTTGATTCACGCCGTACCAAAAAGCAACCATCTAGGAGTTTTACAAACAAAAAGGAAAAACGAAGGGAAAGGAGAGCCCCTCGGTACGTGGAGAGGCCTCTAGTGCGCGCACAAGGAGACCCAATCTACACATACACAGTACATGCTTTTCCATCTCGGGTCTTAATTAAAGCAATACACGTACGCTTTGTCAAACAGAAATGAAGTGAGGAAATCAAAGTTCACCAAGGAAGGGGTGGGGGTGTCCTCAAACCTCGGGAATGGGGGCGGCGGGGACCTTCGCACAAGGAAACCCGGTCTAGACTGACACACACACACACCTAACTCTCCCCAACTCGTACCTAATTCAAGAAAAAACGGTTGCCTCGTTCTGCCACACCGAAACTTAAGATGAGGAGGAGGAGGAGGAAGAGAACTCCGCGCTGGGGGACTCCTCGAGGGGACCTCGCAGCAAAGCACACAGAAAGCAGATCTTCTACACACACTACTACTGCTGCTGCTACTTCTTGGTGGCGGTGACCGCCACCTAGCCAAAGAGAAAAATCAGACATTCCGAAAGGACTTCCCCCACCCACCCACCCACCCACTGCTCTGGGATGGGTCCCGCAGCCTTTTCGAGTGTTCCCGCGGTTCCCGGGGGGACACACACACATGCCCATACCCTACCCGGGAAAGTCCCCTCGAAAGTCGCCACGCACTCACCTCGTCGTCGTGGTGCTGGCAGAAGCCGAGGCGCTCGGGGAAGACCGAGAGAATGGAGAAGGGCGGTCCAGGGAAGGGCGCCCCGAGCCCGAGCTGCTGTGCCGCGGCCGCGGCGGCAGCGGCAGCGGCGGCGGTGGGACCCGGCGGGCCGCGCTCGATGTAGTGGTCCTTGGTGAGGCGCACGCGCTGGTGCGCGCGGACGCAGTTGTCGCACAGGTGCTCCTGGCAGTCGAGGCAGCGGGACGAAGCGGCGTTGCCCTCGTCGCAGGAGCTGCAGCCATGAGGCCGGCGCAGCAGCAGCGCCGACGGGGACGCAGCCGGTCCTCCAGGCGCGGAGCGGGAAGGCGCGGGCGGCGGCGGCGGTGCCTGCGGGAGCGCCGGCGCCGAGGCAGACGCACGAGGGTGCGCGTGGTGCGCGTGGTGCCGGTGGTTGCTGTGGCCGCCCGCGGCCGCTGGGGCGCCGGCACGCCCGTTCTTGGGCGGCGGCTCGTCGGCAGTGGCCACCACGGCGTCGAGCAGGTTGCTGAGCAGGAAGGCAGACGAGGGTAGCGCGTCCATGCCTGCGGCTTCAGCCAGAACTACTTTCTGGTCGCACACAGGGCAGAGCAGTTTAAGCGGTTCTCCCGACGCGCCGCCCCCGGCCGCCGGCAACCGGTGCGCCTCGAGGCAAGGGCGGCAGAATGCGTGTAGGCAGGGCAAGACGTGCAGGCGGCGCGGCGCTGCCCCCGGGCCCCCGCCACCGCCCCCCGACGACGTGGACGTCTGCGAGGACGACGACGACGCAGACGAGTTGGAGGAGAGCGGCGCCGGCGAGCCGCACATCTCCTTGCACAGCAGGCAGATCTGGAAGTCTGTCTCAGGGAACGAAGCCATTTGCAGCCAGGCCCGGAGGAGGGAGGAGACCAGAGAGGAAGAGGAGGAGAGGAGAGCGCGGACGAGGTGGGTGGGGGAGCCGCCGACTCACTCAGAAAAATGCATCTATTAGGCCTGCAATCCAGGAGCCCGCACCAGAGCGGCTCGGCCCACTTGGCCTCGCCGCGTCCGGCCCTTCGCGCTGCCACCCCCGACGCTGCGGGCATTAAATGCCACTATCCAGAGGTGACACAGATTCTTCCCGGACGACGTGGGGGCTGCGTGCCTTACAAACCGGGAGCGCCGGAACAAGTCTCGACTCGCGAGGGGAGAGCGGGGGCAGGGAGGTCAGAGGACTCCCTAGAGCAGCTGGAGCTTAGCTTAGCTTCTCGCTCGCGGAGGTAAGTCCTCTAAAGTCCAATGTGCAATCCCAGTTCCAGCGGGAGAAGCAAAATTTGGTTTGAAGAGTATTTGGTGCGTTGCTTTTCTTTAAACGAATTTAGTTAGTCTCTTCTTTGGAGAGAAAGGCTCCCCAAACTAGTAAAGGCGGGAGCGGCGCGACGCCAAGCCCGTGTCCCCCCGCGCGACGCCAGCCGCCCCACTGCATGACGCGGCGGCCAGGGACTCCTGGGTGGCCCGGCGTGTGCGCTCGGGCTTGCGCACGGCCGGGCGCGGGCCCCGCAGCAGCTGCAGGTCGTATGGGCCCGGCCGCGGCCGCACGCGTGTAGTAGTACGCACGCGCGTCCCACGCGCCTCGAGTCTCCCGCGCGCCTGCCTGGCCTCGGCTGCCGACACTTAACACGCACGCGCGCCCCACGCGGCCCAGGGCCCTCGTGCCCCCGCCTCGCCCGGCCTGGGCGCCTCCCGCGCGCTCCTTCCTCTCGGTTTAGCTGCGCTGCAGCGCGGGGCCGCAGGTCCCCGCGGGCCGTCCTGAATTATTCATCCGCAGGAAGATATTAGATGTACCCGCTGCCCGCTCCGCGCGAGCCGTCGTGCAATGCTATCCGAGCTCCGCGCGCGCCCCGCGCCCCTCCTCCTCCTCCTCACGTCCGTCCTCTCTGAAACCTTGGCAGCGAAGGGGGATCACATTTCCTTTGTCATCGGGCCATTTCGCCCTCGCCTTAGTCCCCCCTCCGATCCCGAGTCGCAGGGACGGAGCCTCCTCCGGGGCGCGCAGGAATCAGTGGAACCGGCAACGGCCCAGCGCGGTGAGCTCTGGAGCCGCGTGGCCAACGCCGCCGGCCCGCGCCCGCGTCATCTTCTTTCTGAAACGGAGCGCCGTGCAAGAGTCGGTGGCCCCGGCTGCACTGCGCCTACCAGGCTTTGCCAGCGCCGTGCGCCCTGACCTCCTGGGGCTTTGCACAACTCCCCCAATTCGGGCTGCGTGCGTGCACGCGCGCGCGCGCACTCGAGCCCTCTCTTTCTCTGCTTTGCCGCCTCTTCCTCCTTCTCCTCTTAGTCCGCTGGTTATTGGGACTGATCGGAATTCGGAATCCTTTTAATCTCCAAAGGAGCAAACTCACTTCCGCCCGACTGTTGGGAGGGGGCTGGGGGAGGGGACACAGGGGAGGGGGTTCCAGGCAAACAGGAAACATTAGCCCTCTCTGCACGGCTCGCTTTTGTGTGCTCCCTCCCTCCTCCGTTCTCCAGGCCGCTGGGGAGATGAACGCCCCCAAGCTTCAGTGTGACGACCTTTGAAACCTTCCTAGCGAGGAACGAGAGCGACTCTTCCGTTTATTTAAAAAAGAAAAGAAAGGGAAAGATTTCATTCTGAATCCTGGTTTAGCAGAAGCTGATATCCACTGCCTGTGAGATCTGAGTTTTCCCCCCACCTACCTTTGCTTTCTTTCTCTATTTCATTACTATATTTTTTTTACGTGTTCTTAACGATTCCGCATATCCATGATCAACACCAAAACATGCGGTTGTGTGTAGTTGAATGGGTGGAATTAAACGAATCTGAATTCTGATCTCTGGAGGGGACGGTTTCCTTTTGAGTTTTAATGAGGGGTGGGGGCAGAGGGCAGCTGTTCAGGGGAGGCTCCTCGGGTGATGGCCTCTCGGCCATCTGGGTGGTGCCCCTGGCTGCCTGGGCGGTTCTGGGAGGTTCTGGGAGAGGAACTGGCTTGGCCCTGGAGAGAGACCGACTTGGAAGAGCATAGAGGACTACATACCAGGATTTAGAGGTATCTGATCAGGGGGCAAAGAGGGTGAACAATTGTCCCCTTCTAAACACTGTCAAGCCATTAGTGACATGTTGGATTCTACTTCTACAGGCAGCAACCTGGATGAATCTCAGAAACATCACGTTAGGAGGAAGACGCCAAACACAAGAGCCCATACTTTGTGATTCCATTTACAGGAAATCCTACAGCAGTCAAAACTAAGCTATGGGGATAGGAAAATTACCCTTGGGGGTGAGGGTGTATTGACTGGGAGAGGGGAATAAGGGAACCTTCTAAGATAATGATATAGAAATACTATATTTTGGTGTCTACATTTGTCAAAACTTGTAAATCTGACATTTAAGATCCATGCAGAATTTCACTGTGTTTAAATTATATTTCAGTAAAGTGAAAAAAATAATTGGTGTCCAATCTGAATAACCAGACCTGGATTATAAAGATTTTTAAAAACACAAAAACTACATTAGTATCCCAAGCTCTTCCTCTGAATTTGCTCACCAGAATGCAGGCAGTTTTCCAGGAAAAGATCAACCTGGGAAGAGACCCTTTAAATCAACCCAGCTGGACAAATGTGCTGAAAGTCCCAGGCTGCAGAAACCTCCATAAAGGGACAAAGCCACTGTGGGCCCAGGTGCTGTCCTGAGCCTGGCAGCTCCCCTAGGAAGGCCCAAGTTGTCAGGAGCCCTCTCCTCAACACCGGGAGTCAATCCAAGCTCAGTGAACGTTGACCAAAATATGTAATAAGTGCAAAAATTATTAACAAAAGCAAAACATGGCCGTTCTATCTCAATAAAACTGGAAAAACAAAACAGAGCTCCTTATTTACCAATGGATAGAGAAGTAAACATTTTCTCCTTCAGAGAGGACTGTCTCATGCTACCACTGATTGCTTTTGTGAGTTTCGTAGTTTCTTCCATAGTTAGAGACCTGCATGTGAACACGCACACATTACATAGGAGTCTACACACGCCTATAGAGTTTTCCACCACACTGGCCTTGCTTCAGAGGTGGTGTAGGTATTTGGTGGGGGGGTGGTTTCTTTTCCTTTCTTTGATTGTTTTTCGTTCCTTCTCCCCTTAAAAAAAAAAAAAAAAAAGGAAAACAGATGGGGGAAGAGAATTGCCAGAAGGAAGATGGCCCCAGAGGGTCAGAAAAAGGATGGGCCAGATCTGCTGTCTCCAGCCTACCAGGTTTATTTAAAAAATAAAAAGATGGTGAGTGGAGGAGGCCGGGGGCAGAGTTGAACAGCCCTCCTGATCCTGTGACCCTAAAATGTCTTGCAAGGGGTTAGCAGAGGAGAGAAGTCAGCTGAGAGACTTCATGGAGGAGCAGGAAGGCTGTAACCCCAAAAAGAGGGATCAAACTGGACAGCGGTTGGTGGGTTAGTTTCCTGGGGACAGTTGCTCAGAATAAGCTGAAAAGGAACAAAAGAGTAGAGGGGGTTGGGGGAAGAAAAGTTTGGATTTCGCTTCGCGACATAGCTCTCCTTTACCTGAGTTGATAGAGCACTGCCCGGAAAGAGGGCTTGTGGTGTAGAAATTGTCAAATGAGCACATTCCTAATTTCCACTGATTTAATTTATCATAGGTAGGAAAGGGAACTCTTTAAAGCAACTAATTTAGTCTAATTGTACAGAATTACAGCTATGATTTTTTTTTTTAATTTGGTATAATGATAAAGAACAAGTGAGGATTCCACTGTAATTAGACTTATCCACGAAAGGAACAAAAGCCACATATCCTGATGAAAGGCCAAAGACAGTCCCCTGCTGTAAACCAGTATTAAAATTTTCATTGCATCCTAGCTAATAAACACCCTTTCTCAGCAAGGGAGGAGCACTCAGCCTCCTAGTTTTCCCTCTGCGGGTTACCATTAGAAGGGGAGTCCATGTTGCCTCCTTCCTTTCTAAATTTGCATTCTTTCTCAGGTTTACCGGTAACCGTATTTTGTTTGCAAAGATGGCACCAGACGCTGTCGCTCTCTGACCTGGGGTTGGAGATTCGACCCCATTTTCATCAGAGTGACTTTGCCTCTGCATTTTTTTTCAGCTGATCTTTTCATTAAACACCTGACACACCCACTTGTCTTGATGTCAAAGTTGCACCTTCACCATTGTCCTCAGAGGGTGTTTAGGTGATATTTTCAAACATAACTCACCAGTGTATTTTTTTAAATGTTAAACAAATGTTCCATCACGATGACTATTTTGAACTGTGGGGATGGGTGGGTACCACCCTAATAGACCACCTTTGGTTGAGGCATTGCTTGCATCCTGCCCGTTGAGGGGGGATGGGGTTATATACTTGAGACCAACCTTGACTCTATCCTGACTCTGGCCTTGGCATCATTAACAGAAGTGTGTCAGGTGCTTTCCACATCCCAGAATTCAGAATAGCAAGTCCGATGATAGAGTGTAAGCTCTACCCACTCAGATCTTCAGAAATGGTAGTAGGGAAACTTGATTTGCACATCTGAAAGCTAGAAGTCAATATCCAGCTTTAGTATTAAAAGTAGCTCGGAGCTCAGCTAGGCTTACATCTCAGCTTCTTCACTCTCAGCTGTGACCTTGGCCAAGTTACTTTTCTGTGCCTCAGTTTTCTCATGCATGTAACGAGACTGGTACAGGTGCCTAGCCCATCAGGGTTAAGTGAGCTGCTAACTCCGGTTTTAGTATAGTACCAATCACATATCAAGCACACAGAATATTTAAATATTTCTGTTTTTATTATCTTTATTAAGCAGACTGTTCTGCAAAGTGCCTGTCCACACATTTAAGTTGGCCATTACCTACTCACTGCCTTCCACTGGACCTTAGAATCTCACACATTCATTCACGTACCCCTTCCCCTCCGTAACAGTTGCGGTCTTGCCTTCCGTGGCTCTCCGCTCAAGACCCCATTGCGGCTGCCTATGGCCCACGTGTTACGTTTCAGCTAAGCGCTCAGCCTCGATTTTCTAAAATGGGAATGTGTCTCTCATAACAAGGGGGCAAAAACACTATAAAAGTTCTTAAAATAAAAATAGCAGAAAATCAAAAGATATATAGATCAGTACATACTGTTAAGACTTCTTATTCCAAGTGCGCTCTGATTTTGTAGTGGAAGGACTCCACCCTTCAAGTTATCCCTGTTTCACTTGACCTTGACCCTCACTCATTCCACCTGCTCCAGACTTCAGGGGCTTCCTCTTACCTAAAAAAGTTAACTCAAACGGTTTAACCTGATGACCCAGGACCTCTCTGCTCTGCTCCAGATCCCCTGTTCCCACACAGCCCTGCCCACCATCCGTATATTCTCAAACTCAACGGCTTAGGACCCATTGTGTTTTCTGCCTGACCCTGCCTGTGCCAATTCAGCCTCTTCGCCCTCCCAGACCTTTCTCTGAGAAGTGGGGTCTATTGCCCCTACCCTAGCATCTGGACTGGTGAGGGTTTACTTTGACCAATAGAATATGGCAGAAAAGATGCTACGCTATTTTGGGGCTCTTACAAACTGAACCACCGAGTAAGCAGCCTGACCTCCCTTCTGGAGGGATCACATGGAGAGTTGCTGAGCCTGCATGGAGAGGGAAAGGTGCCATTGAGCTCAGCCTCCAAGCCATCCATGCTGAGGTGTGAAGCATGTGAGGGAAGCCATCTTGAAGAACTTCTAGCCTGAATGCCAGGTCAGTGCCATGGGGCATCACAGCTGAGCCAACCCAAATTTCTGGTCCACAAAACAAATATAATAAAATGATGGTTGTATGCCACTACATTTTTGGGGTCTTTTGTTACACAGCAATAAATAATTCGGACACTTGCACTCCAGCTCACTCTATATGCTCTGCCAGATTAATGGCCTTAAGGTTACTCTTTCTTTTTTAAAACAGCTTTATTGAGGTGTGATTGACACTCGATAGATAAACTACACATATTTAAAATGTACAATTTGGTATGGAATAATATGGACTGTAAACTGTAACTGAAAAATAAAAGTCAAAACTCACCCCCAAACAATAAAAAGTATGCAATTTGATAAGTTTAGATAGATGGCTGCCCTCATGAAACCCTGACCACAACCAAGAGAATAGAAGTTTTCTGGGGACCCCTGATAATCCCTCCATTCAACCTGATCCCAGACAACCACTGACCTGATTTCTGTCACTGTAAATCAGTTTGCATTTTCTATCAATGAAACCATATAATATGGGGTGTTTTGGGGTTTTTTTTGTACAATTTGTCCTTTTTTGGATGGGATGGAGATCTGGCTTCTTTCAGCATAATTACTGTGAGATTCATCCACGTTGTGTGCATCAGTAATTCATTTCTTTTTGCTGCTGAGCAGGATTCCGCAGCGTGTGGGGGCATTACAGCTCCTTGGTTTATGCACCTGTTGGCCATTTGGGTTGCTTTCCAGGTCTGGCTGTTTCAAGTCAGGGTGCCAGGAGCATTCATGTACAAGTCTGTGTGTGGACAAGCATATCTTTTTCTCTTGGAAAAATGCCTGTGAGTGGAAGAGCTGGATCATATGGTAGATCCTTTTCAAGGATCCGATCTGCAAAATAGTCGTAAATAGTAATGGCACCATTTTACGTTTCCCCCAGCAGCATGTGAGAGTTCAGTTTTATCTGTGTCCTCAACCAAAAGTTTGTATGATCATTTTTGTGTTCTGTTTCATTTTGGCCATTCTAAGGTATGGGATATGGTAATATCTCGTCGTTTTCATTTTCATGCCCCTAATGACTAACGATGTTGAGTGTATTTT
This sequence comes from Macrotus californicus, assembly GCA_007922815.1. Taxonomy (NCBI): domain Eukaryota; kingdom Metazoa; phylum Chordata; class Mammalia; order Chiroptera; family Phyllostomidae; genus Macrotus; species Macrotus californicus. Next base: position 83,113 of record VMDR010001122.1, read on the forward strand.
CATGTGTTTATTTGCAAATCATAGGGCTTCTTTTGAGAAGTGTCTGTTCAGACCTTTCGCCTTTTTAAAAAACAATTAAATCCTCACCAGAGGTTATATATTTATTGATTTTAGAAAGAGAGGAAGGGCGAGAAAGAGAGAGAAACATCAATTGGTTGCCTCCCATACACACTCCAACCAGTGATGGAACCTGCAGGCTAGGTGTGTGCCCTGACCAGGGATTGAACCTGAACCCTTCGGTTGTACGGACGATGCTCCAACCAACTGAGCCACCTAGCGAGGGCAAAGCTTTAGTGGGGTTGTCTTTTTTCCTATAATTGAGTGTTTCCTTATTATTTGAAACTTCTTTATATATTTTGGATAAAATCTTTTATCAGATACATGCTTTGCAAAGATTCCTCTCCTTACCTTTAGCTTGTGTTTTCATTATCTTTCTTTAGAATAATTTTGAATTTTGATGAAGTTCAGTTTATCAATTTTCTCTTTTTTAAGTATATTTTATTGATTATGCTTTTACAGGCATCCCATTTTTTTCTCCCCTTTTTCCCTCCTGCACTGTATCCCCCTGCCTCCAGCATTCCCCCTCTTAGTTCATGTCCATGGGTTGTACATATAAGTTCTTTGGCTTCTCCATTTGCTACACTATTCTTAACCTCCCCCTGTCTATTGGTAGGTAGCATAACCTATCAATTATGCTTCTTATCCCCTGCCCCATGTTCCCCCATTCAGTCAGGGCACATGCCTGGGTTATGGGCCAGGTCCCTGGTTGGGGGCATGTGAGAGGCAACCGAGCATTGTTTCTCTCCCTCTCTTTCTCTCTCCCTCTCTCTAAAAATAAGAATGAATAAATGAGATCTTTAGTCCTGGCTGGTGTAGCTCAGTGGATTGAGTGCTCACCTGTGAACCAAAGGGTCGCTGGTTCAATTCCCAGTCGGGACACATGCCTGGGTTGCAGGCCAGGTTACCTGGTGTGGGGTGTGTGAGAGGCAACCACACATTGATGTTTCTCTCCCTCTCTTTCTCCCTCCCTTCCTATCGGTCTAAAAAAAATAATAAATAAAATATGTAAGGAAAAAAAACAAGAGAGATACTTAAAAAAAAAAGATACTGTATTTTATGGACTCTAAGACCCCATCGATTGTAAGATCCACTATGGCAGTTCTAAAACAGAGCCCCAACTTCTCTGAGACTCTTCTTATGAAGAGGTCAGTGGTCTGAGTGTCTTCCCCTAGAATCTAGGTGGCTTTGTGACTGCTTCAGACGATGGGGTACAGTGGAAGTGACGCTGATGACTTCAGAGGCTAAGTCATAGAAGACCACGTGGAGAGGCTCTGTGAAGAGTCCACGTCACGAACTCCTGAGAACACGTACAGATTAGGTAGATAAACTAGACAGGTAGACAGCCCCAGCTATGCGTATCATCCCAACCAAGGAGACAGACAAGTGAGTAAAATTGTCTCCAAACGATTCTAGTCTCCACGCCTTAGAGCCACCCCCACCACTCAGGCCTTCCCAGCTGAGACTGCAGGCGTTGTCAAGCTGACGCAGCCGCCTTGTCTGGATCCCAGACTCCCTCAATCCGGGAGCATAGTAAAATGTGTTTGTTTTGTGCAGCTACATGTTGGATGGTTTGTTAAGCAGCAATGGATACCTGGAGCATATACCATTATTACCCATCACTAAAAAACAATCAAAAAAACTTCCAATTTCCTATTCTGCACCACCAATCCCAATCTCAGTATGACATCAGGTGAAAAAATATGCCTCTTCAAACGGATGAAATAACACTATGTTTTGGGTTTTTAAAAATGTATTCAATTTATTTAAACAAAACTAGTTTACCCATTTCTCCCCACCCTCTCTTGCCTCTTGCAACTGCCCGTATCTGTGAACTTGTTTTTTGTTTGTGGGGGATTTTTTGTTCTTAGATTCCACATATTTTGTCTTTCCCTGTCTGACTTATGTAACATAAAGACCTTAAGTTCTGTCCATGTTGTTGCAAACGGCAAGAGTTCATTTTTTTAAAGATTTTATTACTTTATTGTTGTTCAATTACAGTTGTCTGCATTTCCCCCTGTCACTCCCCCCCCACAAAAGATTTCATTATTTTTAAAGCCAAATAATATTTCATTGTATACATAAATACCACTTCTTCTTTATCCATTCACCCACGGATGGACACTCAGGTTGTTTTCATGTCTTGGCTGTCGTGAACAACGCTGCGGTGCCCATGGGGGTACAGGTATCATTTTGTATCAGTGTTTTTACTTTCTTCAGAAAAATACCCAGAAGTGGTATTGCTGGATCACACGATAGTTCTACATTTAATTTTTTGAAGAACTGCCCCGAGGATCTCCACAGTGGCCACACCTATTTCCCTTCCCACGAGCAGTGCACAGCGTTCCCTTTTTTCCACGTTCTCACCAACACGTTTCTTGTCTCTCTGAGGGCAGCCATTCTAACAGGTGTGAGGTGGTAACCTCCTTGTTGTTCTGATTTGCATTTCCCTGATGGTTAGTGACGTCGAGCATCTTTTCATGTATCGCCGGCCATCCATATGTCTGTGTCCTTTAGAAAAATGTTTATTCAGCCCTTTTGCCCATTTTTTAAGTAGGATTGTTTGTCTTTTCGCTCTTGAGTTGTGTGAGCTCTTTATATGTTTTGCATATTAGCCCTTTATTAGATACACGATTTGCAAATATTTTGTCCCATTCGGTACGTTGTCTTTTCATTTTCTTGATGGTTTCCTTCTCCGTACGGAAGCTTTTTAGTTTGATGTAGTCTCCTTTGTTTATGTTGCTTTTCTTCATTTTGCTTTTGGTGACAGACTCAAAAAATCACCTCTGAGACCTATGTCATGGAACTTGCCACCTTTATTGTGTTCTGGGAGTTTTATGGTTTTAAGTCTGATGTCTAAGTCTGATCCATTTTGAGTTACCTTTGGTGTATAGTGTGAGTTAGTGATCCAGTTTCATTATTTTGCATGTGGCTGTCCAATTTTCTCAGCACCGTTTATTGAAAAGACTCTCTCTCCCCAATGTATATTCTTGGCACCTTGGTCATATATAACTTTATTGACCATACATATGTGTGGATTTATTTCAGGGCTGATTGTTCTGTTCCATTGATCCAGAAGTCTGTTTTTAATGCCAGTACGATACTGTTATCATTACTGTAGCTTGGTAAGGGAGTTTCAAATCACGGAGTGTGATGCCTCCAGCTTTGTTCTTTCTAAAGTTGCTTTGGCTACAGTATATTTTGAAAGAAGAATTGAACGAGAGACGTCAAGAGGTGAGAGTGGGGGTGACTCCAAAGTTTTGGCCTGAACGGTTGGTTAAATGGTGGTATTTTGTCCTGAGCTGCAGAAGGCAGGGGCTGGGGCGGTTGAATGAGTTTACGCTGATACTAGTATAAGAGGACCGTGCACTTTATGTATAGGACAGAAAGCAATTTCTGGACAAGCCCTAGCGGGGCTGCCTCCAGGCCTGTGTGCCCTCAGATCTGTTCCTTGCCCTCCCCCGTTCTGTTCTGTATCACAGAGGGGCTGACTTTTGCAGTGTTGTCCGGGTTCCTGAGTCAGCTGACTTCTGGCTGGGTCCGGCAAACAGGAGTCTGGCAGTAGATTGGAGGGTGAGAAGAAGGGGAAGCCATGGTATTTCTCCCCTTCTCTTTCGAGCTTTGGTAGCAACTCCAGTCGCCAGCCATGGATGCATTTCTCATGCCTGTTGTGGCTTCAGCTTCCAGCAGATGACCCCAACCCCTGGGTTCTGGTAACATCATCTGCTTCTTTGACCTTCCAGCCAAGGAGTGTCAGCAGTTTCCTGCTGTAGCTGACCTCTGGGTTTCATCACCTGTCCAATTAAATCCCTCCATTAAATCCCCTTTGCATAAATATGTAAAGTCAGTTCTGTTTCTCTGAGCTGACCCTGATCATGGGACTATAGGCCGAGGACTTATATGAAGGCATGCAGGCTCAGGTGAGAAGCAAACACCTTGCACAACCCCATCTTGTGTAGACTCCCAGGCTCCAGAGTGTTTACCAGCCTTCACCTTGGGATTTGCTCATTGCTGACCTCTGTGCTTTTGTACCAGACATTCTTTCCATCCGTATGTAATACTTGGTTTTCATGCATCCATAGCAATCTCCTTCCTCAAATCCCAGCTCGGAAACCCTGGCCTCCTCTAAGCCTTCCAGCAATGACTCATCTGTCCAGCCTCCAGCCTGTGGCCCTTGCTCAAGGTGCACTTGCTCAAATACTGCCTGGTGGTTGCGTTCTCTCTCCCACCTCTGTGCTTTGTTAGACTGTCCCCTCTACTATTGCTCACAACTCTCTTTTCCTGGAAAACTTCTACTCGGCCTTCAAAGCCTACTTCAAGTGTCCCATTGGGAAGTCAGTCATTTCCGGTAAACTCCTTCCCCACACCCAGACACACACACACACTCCCACAGTCACGTTGCCATGCTGCCACCATGGTTCTTGCCGAGCCACACTGCAGGAAATTTACACACATCTGTCTTCCTTATAAAATGACCAGCTCCTTGGAGGCACGGGCTTAGTCACAAACTCTAGTTTTTGTTTTGTAAGATTTTTATTTATTTATTTTTAGAGAGAGGGGAAGGGAGAGAGAATGAGAGGGAGAGAAACATCAATACGTGGTTGCCTCTCGCGTGCCCCCAACTGGGAACCTGGTCCGCAACCCAGGCATGTGCCCTGACTGGGAATCAAACTGGCGACCCTTTGGTTCACAGGCCACACTAGCCAGGGCTCTTTTTTGTTGTATTTTATCCTTTACCCAAGGACATGCTTAGAGGGAAACAGAGAGAGAGAGAGAGAGAGAGAGAGAGAGGAGAGAGACATTGATATAAGAGAGAAACATGGATCAGTTGCCCCAACCTGGGACCCAACCTGCAGCCCAGGCATGTGCCCTGACCGGGGATGGAACCTGCGACCTTTCAGTTTATGGGAGGATGCTCCAACCAATTGAGCCACACTGGCTAGGGCATCAGTCATCCTGACTCTCTGTTGAATGCTTGCCGCTGGATGCATGGATGACAGTGGGTATTCAGTGACTGCAAGCAAGTGCCTTAGGTCCGCCCAGGCAGGGTGTAAACCTCCCCTAGGGCGGTTCCTTATTCTCATGCAGCCTGTTGGCACCTGTCTCAGGGCACTATCTGGTGGGCGAAACCAGTAAGTGTTGTCATTGGATGTGAACGTTTTGTTTATTTCCCTACTTCCTGCCCCTTTTCTTTCTTTTACTTTTTTATCTTTTCTCTCTTCTTAAGTTTTACCTGTTTTTACTTTGTATTTTGAGATCATTTTAAAGGTAGAGAAAAATTACAATAGTACAAAGAACACCCATTCTTCCTTCCCCCAGATTTCCCGAATGTTAACGTTTTTCCCATTTGCATTTTTACTCCTCCTCTCCCTGTCCATATATGTGTATATAGTACACATACGTACTGTGTGTGTATCATATATGTATGTGTGTGTGTCTTACGTTTTTCTGAGACATTTGGGAGGGGATAACAGTGCCCCTCTGTGCCTAATCACTTCCTTGTGCATTTCCTAGGAATACAAACATTATCTTTAGAACCAAAGCACAATTATCTAAATCAGGAAATTGAGCATTGATACAACATTATTATCTAATCCCCAGACCGTATTCACCTTTCACCAGTTGTCCCAGTAATGTCCTTTCTGGGCACATTTGTCCTTCCCAGGACCCAGTCCATGGGGACAGGCGGCCTTCAGGGGTCACGTCTCTGCAGTTCCCTTTCATCAGGACAGTCCCCAGCCCCGCTTGTTTTTTCAGGACCCTGACCTTCTTGAAGCGCCCGGGCCAGTTGTTTTGTTTCCTCACGGGTTTCAAAATGTCCCTGAGATTGCACCTCAACCAAACTCTCTTCTGGTCCAGACTCAGGGGAGGGGCTCTCTGCAGGGCCTTGTAAAACCTTAAATAAACCACATGAACAGATTCCACTTTGACCACTGTCTTGTTAAAATTCCTGAAAAAAGTGAACTCGGTGGGCTCAAAGCACCTTAACAAAAGCCAGGCTGTACTGCCCCCAGTCTCCACTGCTCCTCAAAGGGTTTTATGTGCTGTTTAATGATTTTTCACAAATAGTTTTTCTTACCCTTAAAGTCAGATTAATTGAATTTTAATTCAGTAGGATCGCCCTCTGAAAAAAAAAAGCGCCGGCTACACAGGTCGAGCAAGGCAGGGCCCTTACACCTCCTTAAAGTCTTTTTCAAGCAGAGTGGGATTTCGAAGGGTGGAAATCCAGCCACGCGGCACCCTAAGTCACCCCTATTTTGGATCATAATGAAAAAGTCCCCTTTTCTTTCTCAGCAAAGGGTGGCCTAGGAAAGGAAACCAACCACTAGCTTTCTCAGGCTCAGTCCACTCACCCTCTCAAATTTGATTTTTCTTCTTTTGATTTGGTGGGTGGGTCCAAGATCATTCCCTTGTGGTCCGAGGCACTCTCCTATTAGCTCTGTTTTCTTCCATTTGTCCTGCCCCTTTCAGAACTCCACCCTCATTAAAACAAAACAAATTTAAAAAACCATTTTTTATTTGGATTTAAGACTTTTTTGAACAGCCAAACATAGTCAAAATTCCCAAAATACAGTACTGTGCCAAGAAAAGTCTAGACTTTCTCCCTTAAATCCTGGGCTCAGGCAGGTTTCCAGAACCCTTGAATCCGTTTGTTGTATGAATGTTACTGAGTGTGTGGATGAGAGACTGAAAGCTTGTCATTTCATCCCAGTTTTCGCCCTCTGTTTTCGTGATCAGCTAAGCTGATTTCAGTTAAAGATAACAGATAGATGATACATGGGTAAGCCAACCTATATTCAGAATTCTATAAAACATTCTGATTTTGAGAGGACAATTATAACAGAAGTACTGGGTTAGCCAACAGCCACTCTACTTCTGTGGCCTCTGAGGGGCTGACAGAGGCCAAATGAGGGCTGCTGGTGACCTCAGGTCCCTAATTCATGGAGCCACTGTTGGGTGTTTTACCCTGTTCTTACGGAAGACCAAAAAGGAAGAAAAGGTCTATTTCCTTCTCTGGGAGAGAAGGCCTAGAAAAGTTGGGGGCTCCAGGCAAGGGACAGGCCAGGGGAGGCCCCTCCCCTTCTGCCTGAAGCAGAGTAGATTTTAGCAGGCAGAAATCAGAGAGACTCAGGGAACCACTCTTAAAACGGCTACAGGCCATTGACTTATTACGCTGCATCCTCAAAGGAAAGTACTCCTCCTTTAGCTGGCCTGCAAAGTGAGCACTGAGTTCGTTTTACAGTTGTGGATGCTGAAGTCCAGAGAGGGCTAGCAACCCGCACACGGTCACACAGCCAGAAAATGGCAGGGCTGGGCTTCGAATCCAGGAGTGTCTGATTCCAATGCCCATGACTTTCTATGAGCCCATCCTTCCTTTTCCGGGCTGTAGGAGAGGGCTGGATTCAGGGTTTCTGCATGGCATTGATAGGAGCCTCGGCATTTACTAATTTATTTAGCGTCACTGATCTGGTACTTACTAGTGCCAGAAACTCTTGCTAGAGCTTTACAAATATTAGCTCATTGACGCTTCGTAACAGGCCTATTAGGTTCATATTATTAAGATCGCATTTTACAGATAAGACAGCCATAGCCCAGAGAGGTGAGGTAACTTGTCCCAGGTCACACAGAAAGTAGTGGAACGGGGCCTTGGGCTCAGGCAGTCGGGTTCCAGAGCCTGTTTCCTACCTTCCCTGAAGCCAGATCCCCAAGGAGGGGAGGTTGTACAAGTGAATGCCTCACAAATTACAAAGAAACGTAGAGTGGGGCACCACCTCCTGAAATTTGCAGAAAGGAAGCCCATCTTTTTTTTTTTTAATTCATCTTTTTTAAAATGATTTTTATTTACTTTTAGAGGGAAGGAAAGGGAGGGAGAAAGAGAGGGAGAGAAACATCAATGTGTGGTTACCTCTCATGAGCCCCCTTACTGGGGACCTGGCCCGCAACCCAGTCATGGGTCCTGACTGGGGACTGAGAATTGAACCAGCGACTCTTTGGTTCACAAGCCAGCACTCAATCCACTGAGCCACACCAGCCAGGGCAAAAGGAAGCCCATCTTTTGCCCAGTTTGAGAGATGAGAGCCTCATAGGGAGTCATGCCTGGGCAGTGTCTTCATTGGGTACTTTTTCACCCCTGCCCTTCCTGAGGAGCCCTTTCCCTTGGGGACAGCAGGAATCTTGTCCAAGCAGGCTCCTTGGCCCTACTGTTGATTGTGGCCCTGTGAGCCACAGGGTCCAAGCCCTGGAAGGAGGCTTTTCTCTTTATACCCCGTCACTCCTTCTCCTTGCCAATCTCATAAAGCCCCATGTGAACTAGAAGTCTCCAAAGACCTGCCCCCATACACAGATGGATTAATCCCCAGCTCAGGGCTGCTGTCCACCTTGCATTGCACCAGATGCGGGGTCAGCGTGGCCAGCATCGCTTACAGCTCACCACAGGGTTCATCTCCTGATCCCTGAGGGTTCCTCCAGCTGGCTTCTGACCTGTTGCCTGGGTCTGCAGCCACTCCCTACAGCTCCCAGGTTCCTCCCTTTGCAGTGTTCAGTGCTGATGAAAGCCACAGTGGTGAAACGAGAATGGAGCTTTGAGTTTCTCAACGTGGAAAACATGCCATTTATAGAAAGGGAAATTTGGATGTCTTGGGGCCTTCCTTATTGGGTTATTTTGACAGTGGTGTGAGGATAGAGGGGCTGGAATCTAAACAGACAGGAAAGCAAGAGAAGACTTTTAAGAAACCACAGTCCTGGCTTCTGAGGAGAGGTCCTTCAGCTTGGGGAGTGGGGGAGAGTGTCACATGTAAGAATCAAGAAATAATCAAGGGGTGTGCAGGGTGGAGGGGAATAAAGGGGGGGGGGGGAAATGGGACAACTGTAATGGCATAATCAATAAAATATATTTAAAAAAAAAGAAATAATCAGATAAATCCAGTTGGAGGACACTTCTCCAAAACCACTGGCTTGGAGCCCTCAAAACTATCCACGTCATAAGTGGCCAAAAGCCTGGGGAAATGTCATGAATTAAAACTTGGGACAACCACATACAATGCAGGATCCTGAGGTGGATGGTGGACCTAAAAGAAAATCAGCAATAAAGGACATTTTGGAGGGCAACTGAGGAAATTTAAATATGGGCTGTGTATAATTAAATAAAATTATTGTATCAGTGTTAAATTTCTCAGGAGTTATAATTGTGTTGTGGTTATGTAGAAAATGGCCCTGTTCTTAGAGGTACAGGGTGAAACATTCAGCAGTGAAGAATCATGTCCACATCTTAACCCTCAAAAGTTATTTAAAATATATATTTTAATGTATTATGTATATTTTATATAACATAAATATACTTTTTTTTTCCAAATAAAAGGCTGAGGAAGATATGGTAAACATTCAGAAATGCAATTTGCAGTGTTCAATAGCAAATTAACAGTGACTCGTTCACCCCTTCCCCAAAATAACGCAGGACACACACTGTTTTGTACCAGGGTCTTTCAGGGGAGTCAGTCCCAGGTGCTCAGACCCTCCAGGGAACCCAGGGAACCATAGAGCCAGAGAAGCAAGACTCCCCTGGCAGAGGACCCCTGGCCCACCTCAGATTACAGACCACCCTCCCTCCAGCCCCTGACTCCACCGTGTGCCAAAGAACTTCTCTCAGTGTTACTGGTCTGGAGCATGTCCCCTGACACCCAGTTACCTGCAGCAGCTTCCTGCTCCGCTCTGTCCGGTTGGCCTGGAGCTCTTTAGGTTGGACTGCGTGTTCTCACCTTGACATCTGCTCCATATACCTGGCCAGGTGCCTTGTGCAGCACATTCTCATCATGGGCTGAACAGTCGGAATTGTCTAGACAGGCAATGAGTGTTTTACACGGGGTCAGCTGAAGAAGTGTTTAGGGATAACTTTCAGTCTATTAACACCGGAGTAATTAGCTGATATTATTTGTTTCCACTCAAAACTCAGAGGCAGAAAAATATATAAGCCTCAGAAGAGGATGAAAAAGGTAGCTGCCTTTCCTTCACCCACAAATAAAGTAAAATAAGATAAAAATAAAACAATGGAAATAAATAATGAGATTAAGTGAATAACATGAAATTAAAAGTAAGTTAATGACGTAGACAAAATAAAAACAAATGAAATGAACAAAACAAAATTAGTAAAATGAATGGGAAATGAAATAAACCAACTAAAATAACAAAATGGAATACACGAAATAAAAACTAAATAAAAGGAAATAACTAAAGAAAGTAAAATAAAACTAACTAAACAAATGTGAGGAAATAAGTGAAAAGAAAAGAATCAAATAAACGCCATGATCATTGAAGGAAACAGCAATATTTTTTGCTGGGCAGGATGCGCTCTTCGCCTGCACCTTTGGGCCCCCGACGGTCGACCCGAGGTAGCGCTCAGCGCTAAGAAATGCCGGGTCCCCCACGGGGCACCCCTCCGCCCGGGGTGGGTTTCCCAGCTCGTAAGCTCGGAGCCCCGCGGCGGAGAAGGGGCGCTCCGGGCTGGACAGTAACCCGGGTCTTCCCGGGCCGTTCGCCGAGCCGGCGGCCCGTGTCGCGGTAGGTGGCGCTCTGGGTCCCCAGGCCCGCGGCCGCCGGGGCAGCCGCTGGAAGTCCGCGCGTCTGCACCCCGCCGCCTCCTGACCCTTGGGGCTGAGCGTCGCCCTCCCCACCCCACTCTGAGGACGAGCCACGGGCCGGCCGGCTGGCTGGCTTGGAGTCCCTGCCAAGTGTCACATCAAACGCAGGGTTCTTCCCACGTAAATGGGAAACTGGACAGCCCACGCTTTGATCTTCCTTGATGGAGTAAGTTGTCTTATATGAAATAATCGAAAGTGTTTAATAACATCTCGACAGTGGAGTGAAGAACAATTCACCTGCTTGGTACCTCGGGAAAGCTGTTTGGAAGTTCCCACATAGTACCTGTGGCTTTAGCGGGATTAATGGGGGCCAAGGACATTTGCAGACGGTCTCTCCATCTGTCCCAGAAGTCCCCCAGGGAGGCTGTGGTGGGGGAGGGGAGAGGAGGGGGTGGGGACGGGGACCCGGGGCCGCTCACATGCAAATGCAGCTGTGACAATCCGGCCGGGCGCCTCCGTGCCTCCGGGAGGCCGAGGCTGGAACAAAGCATTAGCATTTTCTACATGTGAAAAGCCCGCATTCCTGGGCCGAGAGGCCGCGAGGGCGCCGCCCCCCTCTCCCCATTCACACTGCGGACCACACAGAGCGCTTCTCCGAGCAGCTAAGTGCTCGAAGGTTCGCTCCAGCTTTTCTTTTGACCCTGGCGATGCATACGAAATGTAGGTATTTCCCTAAACGCCGGTTTTGACATTTCATGCGATCCTAAGTAGTCTGAAATGTGGACCGGATTAGTACGAGACTTGGGGCCCACAGGGACACTTGGCCAAAGCCTCCTAAACCCTCCCAGACGATTGTGTGTCACCACACGGATCCCCTTTGCCCCAGATGAGGGGGCCAATGAACTTCGCTGCCTCCTCCCGCCGCACCCCCCACTCCTACGGCAGAACCTGAATGTGTAAATTGCCGGCTTGGTGCATGTATGGATCTGGTTACTTCAGGCCGGCCAGCCGAAGCCGAATCCCACCAGTAACCCACCTGTGTTGGGCCACTATTTAACTAACACTTGATAAGGCTCAGAGGGTCAAGGATGCTGGGGCCCTGTGGACCTGGGGATTATGTTAATAGGCCATCCCAACCCTGCAAGTAGTTCCTGACACATTGACAGGCCTGGGACAAGCACATCATCAAAAATTCTGTTCAGCAGATTTTTTTATTGTTCATATAGAACAATCCACACACTGTATAACAAAAAACAGCCCTGTCTTCAAAGGACTGGCAATCCAGGAAGGAGAAAACACAACTGACAAAGAACAGAGCACAGACTCTGCCTGCGGTCTTGCCAGGTTACCAGAGGCCTCAGCAAAGGAGCTCCCCGCCCAGAACGAGCCCTTGGTAAGCACGCGGGGCACGAGTGAAGAGCTGGGGCAGAAGAGGAATCTCCTTGCAGGTCAGAGACACGGAGAAGTGGTGTGGGAGGGTGCGGACGTGGACACAGTGAAACTGGAAGAAAGTTCTAAGGAGTGGGGGAGACTGAAGCACAGCCCTGATGGTGAGAAATGGTGACTCCTTTGGGGAGATGGCAGAGAATCCAGTTTGCATGACATGGGGTACAAGGGAGGGACCCAGAGGAGCTAAGCAGGAGAATGAAGCAGGTACCACAGAAAGACCTTGAAGCTCTGAGCCCTGGGCGGGAGTCAGAGCTGCTGTAGGACGTCAGGGGATGACAAGGATGGGACGGGAGAAGGGACGGGAGGCAGGGAGACCGATGGCCTTGTCCTCACAGGAGAAGGGCCCAGCGAGGTAGGGATGGGGTGAGACAGAGGGTGCCAGTGTGGACTGAACGGGACGCTGGACATACCCAACGTGATTTACCTCCCAGCACCCTGCTCCCTGCCATCCCCACCCCCCTCCCGCAGTGCGGTGGGTCAGAAAACGGTCTCTGCTTTGACATCCTTCAGCTGACACAGTGAGAATGACAGAGTTTCTTTTTGAACCTGTGAAGTTCCAGGCACATCCAGCAATAGCAGCGATGGCCACATCCTTAAACCAACCCTGTGAGGTCAGTACTATTAACATCCTCATTTTACAAATGAAGAAACGGAGGCACAAAGAAGTGAAACCTGTTCCCTTCAAACTTGTCCCCGTAAGAGAACCAAGATTTGGAGTCAGAACCTGGCTCCAGGGTCTGTGACATCATCATTTCTCTCTAGGTGGCTTCCAAGAAGGGGAACGCCTAGAGGAAGGACAGAGGATGACTGGACTGAGCGGGTCCTGCAGGCAACTAACTAGACAGTGAGCTCACCTGTATCAAACGGTGCACTTCGCCTTCATCATCTCGTTTTAACCCTCACCCGGGGCCTTGAGGAAAGGCACCCTCCAGGTCCAAGAACTTCAGGAGTGATCCCAGCACTGGCTCAAAGTCACTCGGGTTGAGTAAGGGGCACAGCTCCTAGCTAACTAGTCAGGTAAAGGACTGTGACTGCTGGAAATATCAGTCAGGGCATGTTGTGATGACAGAGGTGGTGGAATTTGAGCAGTGTCCCTGAGCAGGCCGGTGGAAGGGCATCGGAAAAGGCCACCAAAGGTTGCTAGGCCTAGAAACCAGTCAAGGAAGTGGCTAGGGCAGGGCCCTGAGGAGGGGGCCCTCCTCTGGGGTAGGAGCCAGGGGGCAAAATGGAGGACTACCTCAGCTCTTCCGAGGGTTCACACTCTGCAATTTGGGGGACACCTACAATCACAGTCTCATTGGATCTGTAAAGGGATCTCTGCAGTGAATTTTGCCCCATCTTGCAGCTGAATGGGGTAGTAGAACTCCAACCAGGCTCTTCTCGGAACTCACATCCCCATCAAATAAGATGCCATCCTTTGAGGTGAATGCCTACTGCACTCACACCTGTGAAAGTGCAGAAACCCACATACCAGAGAAGAAAAGCTATAAATCAAGAGAGACACAGGGGGCAGAAATTGGGGACAGCTAGGAATAACACCAGGGAAGTGGCACTTAAAACCTTTTAGCAGATTTAGGATCACCTCAGTTAGTACGTGGTGTTAATAGGAACAGGAGGCCTGGCTGAGCAGCTCGGTTGGTTAGTGTGTCATCCTGGTGACACTGAGATTGTGGGCTCAGCCCTCAGGGCATATACATGACTCAACCACCAAATGTGTAATTAAGTAGAACTAATTGATCATACTTTTCTCTCTCCTTCCCTTCCTCTCTAAAATCATTAAAATAAAAAATAAAAAAAAATGGAGGCAGGAAAAATAGGTGGGAAGAAGCCATCCTGACTGATGGAACTGGTAACCATCACAGAGGTGAAGAGCTTACTGTTTACAGGGCTGAAATCTGCCAGGGGTGGGCTGCGGAAGGCAAAGCTGGGCTGCTGGAATCCTACTCTGACACAAGGTATCAGATCGCGTCCTGAGGTTGGGGAAACATTTAACTGGGCTGCCCCCTCCCCACCCCTGCAACTACATCAAACACTGGGGGTGGCTTCTTTCCCAGCCTTCCCTGCAGCTAAGGATGGCTGCATGACTTATCTGATAACGGTGCTGTAAGCTGAGGTCTGCTGGTTTTCTGGGAAAGCTTTGTCCTGACAGTCTCCCATCAAGTAGGTTGCTTTTGCCCTCTTCTTCTTGCCTTCCATGTGGGTATAATGCTGGAATATCTTGTGATCATGGGGACAAAAGCCCAAACGCTAAGTGACGTGGAAAAACAGAGCCGAGTCCCTGATGGCATCCCTGAGAACTAGAGCCTGGGCCGGCGGACAGCTATGCCCTTCTCAGGTGAGCGGAACACATTCAGCCTTTAAACCACACATCCATTTTTTGCTACATGGAGCCAAATGTGTTCTTATTTAACAGCAGCACGGGGTCTCAACGGCCCCCTCATAGTGATTCCTGCCTTCCCACAAACCAACCAGCAAGCAGGGAATATTCTGATTTCTTGAGATTTTTTCCAAAGGTGTATTATCCTCCAGTATAATCACAAGCCTCTTCCCACTTCACATACCGAGACCTTGTGGGGTCCGAGCACCTTGAGGTCCATGGGCTCACTCTCCAGAAAATGCTCTGGCTGAGCCACTCTGCTACCATCCAGCAGCAGAGGAGTGGGTCCCACTGAGCTGGGGCTTGTCTGGCTCGGGAAAGCAGAAGCTGCCGACCTGGACCAGTTTAAGAGGCCTCGTCTCATCTGGAAAAGGCTTCCAGAGGCCCAAGCAAGCTAAAGCCTGTATTCTGTGCCTACCTGGAAAGAATCTCTTCTGTGTCTAGCTGTAATGTGACAAAAGAACAAGAGAAGCTGTCCGCACATCCATCCCCTATTTAAGTGAAAGAAGAACCCCCGCTCTGTGTCTGAGTAATTTGTGGGCAATGTCTAGTGCACTACAAGTACTCAGTTCTGGGATATAGTCCTATAAACTCTGTTTGATTTCAGCCAGAGTAATTCAGATCAAGTTCTGGATAAGTCATGTGCCATGCAAACACTCCCCTCTCCAGCTATGAAACCCAGAAGTCACATTTAGCTAGTGTGTTCCACTGTTACACTTGGTTTCCAAATCTGGGGACTGAAGAGGTATAAGCAGCAAGAGACACTAACTGGCTAGCTTTGATGAATCTACCAAAGGTGATTTTAAGTGGGAGGTCACCCAATTTTTCTAAAGCAAGTCTGTATGTATGACTCACCCCCGCCCCTGAACCTAAAGTTAGCATTTGACCCAAGGCACAAATTTTGGCCACGTCAATCCTGCAACACAAACCTATCTCTTGGAAAGAAGCTTTTAAACTTCTGTTTGCATTTGCAAAGGGGTTAGCAATAAACCTTGAACAACGTGCTAACAGACTCCAGAATCAATGCTTCTGCACGAGGGTATAGGAGGGCGACCCTGGACCAGTGCCTCGAACCACGTCTTCATTTGTGATTTTTAAGTAAACAGATTCCTATCAGATCAGTAACCTCTTCTTTTGGTCAATGTTGCTAGCCCTATGGGTTTCATTACGCATTTTGTGGTCCTTTTATTCATAACTAGGTATAAAGTACATTAACTTCTCCCCTCTGCCTTCGGACCAGCTTCTGGAAGGGCTACTCACCTGTGGCTGGTGTTGTTCTCTCAGTTTTACAAACTTTAACACTAAATCTCAGATGCCAAAACACTCTTTTAACACTTGCAAGAAAGACAAAATATGTTAATGAGGCTGTTCTGATAAGACCATGATTTAATTGCCTATGACACAGACACATTACATAATCGCTCCAAAGATTAAAGAAAAACAGATGAAAATTAATTTGTGAATCCTTAATTTTAAGTGAGTTTCTGGCAAAAATAATCAGGGGTTAGAATCATTTCAAATTGGATCTTCAGACTCGCACCCTTCGCCATCTGTCTTTTATTCATTTTGCTGCGATACAACTGAAAAGGCCCATAAGTACTCCCCTGGGTCTCAGGTAATAGTTTTCTAAGAGCAAAACATCACTTTCGCTGTGCCGTGAAAGCCGGCATTTGGATGGGCTGGATCGGGTGGACAGGCTGAAACACTGGCTTCTTTCTCATTTCCGAGAGTGTTTTCACCGTAGGGAGCAGCTGATTCCGTTTGATGATCTGTAAGGCCAGCTGGGTATTACCTATAAAAACACTCCCCATTAAAAAAGAAGCACATGACATCAGCGCCACACACACAAGGCCAGCCATCAGAACCCTGCGAGAGAGGCAAGAGGTGTCCTAGAAGAGAAGTAACTAGCACCTTCGCTGTACCCTGGAGCCACCTAACCCTCCTTCCCACCCCACAGATTCCTGTTTACGAGATCTCGGGTGTGACATGGGCAGTGGGACTTTTTAAAGCTCCCCAGTGACTGCGAGTGAGCCCCTGTCTACAGGGAGAGCGCACGGAAGGGGTCCAGAGCCATGCTACAACCCTAATCTGGCCTCTCAGGAGGCCAAGGCCTGCCGGGTGCCACGTACTTACCGCCCCTCCTTCAGCTACAAAGACGGGAGCCTTTTAAGGATTCCTGTCCATGACCCACAAGAAGGTATGACTTTCAACTCTTACTGTTCCTGCCTCTTCTAATTTCTCCCATCCCCGTCTCTTTCCCACTTCACGCCGTCTCTTACGTAGGGCCCACAGCCTGCCTTCCAGGAAGCCACATCCTGGAGGTCCTATATGCTCCAGAGGCATATCCAGGGCTTAGGTTTGGATAAATAATTCTCAGCAAAAACTGGCTTAGTGTGAAAGTCATTATCTGTGTTCAAAGCACACAGGCATACTGCTCGGAGCAGTCGGCGCTCCGGCTCATGGTCTTGGTCAGGGTCATGTGGCTGCTCAGCAGGAGGGATTGGTTGATTGTCAGAAGTAATGCTATTTTGCATGTTCACAGGTAAAAGGAAATATGCTTAACTTGCAAGAAGTAGGAATTTGTAAGATACCAGAAATTCCCTAGCTCCATTTTTGTTTAGAAGAATTTGATGGGTAATATCTTCAAGGAAGGCAAAGTTTCCGTTTCAAAGAGAAAAGAATCCCTTACCATTCTGCAGTTCAAGGTAGACTGCCAGTAAGATGGCTTCAGGGGGCACCTCTTTAGGATGGATCATTGAAGCCGCCTGCGCTCAGAACAAAAAGATACCCATGAAACCAGCAGCTTAAGGTACAAACTCCCAGTTAAAAAAAAAAAGGACGCCAGCCTACAAACGACAAGTTAGCAAACTTACTCAAGCTCATTCCCACATGGCCTCCTAGGGACCACGAGTTCTGCTCTGATGGCTCTCAGATGCCTTTGTCTTGACTCCTACCAATGAAACTAGACTTGTAATTTTTAGTTAAATATTTCCCTTGCCTAATCCATAAGGAGTTCTTCAGAGGAGAAAGCTTTCCTCTCCCCTTGGTTTTCACCTGCCTGGGGTTCTACCTCCTGGCTATATTTGGTTTTGAGATGGGTGGTCAGAGCCTCCCGATTCCACACCGCACCCATCCAGCCAAGTCCGCCACAGATGCAGTGGCACTTAGAGTAAAACCTGCAGCCTATCTGTTTTCCCAAGTCACAGGTCAGTATTGTCACCTGCAAGTTTCCAATGTCAACAGTGGGAATCCAAGCTTAAAAGGCTAGAAAAATACGTACCACTAAGCCTATCCAATGTCTTCATTCTTAAGGACTGAAACAGTACGATTTGGTCAAATAAAATTATTTGCTCAGGCAACACGCTGTCTTTTCCTAGATCTGAGAGCCACATCACCAGTCAGCAACTTCTCCCCGATCCAGTCCTGAGAAAAGGAAGCCTGGACGGCTCCAGTCAAAGGTTCTGAGATTACAGGTTTATTTCCTCAGCCCGGGCCTCTCTGGGCTGCAGCCTTTCCTCACCTTACCCCTTAATCGAACCAGAAAGTATATGCCTACGGATATGTATTGACCAGAGATGGGTGTGAAGGTAAGATACCCAGAAAATAAACGAGCATGCAGATCACTAACAACCATCCAAACACATCTACCTAAATGCTAGGGAGAGAGGAGAGGGAATACACTGTGAATATGAAGAGAGGGAAGGAAGAGTTTATTTTGATGGAGAGCTTCTGGGCCAGGAAGCCTGCTTACTCCTTGCCAGGCCCGTATGTGATGGCAGAAAATGGGAGAAACGGTATCGCAGGCCGAGGTGCAGATGCGGGAGGCGCCTGTGGGACCAGCCACACTTGGTTCCTGGCAGCACTAGAAGAAATCTCAGACTAGTGCAGACTCCTGTCCAGAGCACATGCTCCTAAGTTTCTCATGAATGAAGCAGGGAGCTTTTTATTCCTCCCACTACATCACTGAGGTGTAACAACTCAGTTCAGAAAATGAGATTTTATACTTCCAGGCCCAGCTTTATACAGGCAAGATCACCTTTACAGCCTTTTGTGAAGATTAAAATCTCCACTTAACTTCCGACTGGCTATTAACATAGGTCAGTTTTTATTGTTGTTTTCTGCATTGACCACAGGCTATGGCTTTTTTGATTATGAGACTTAATGGTATTTTGCTTACTGGCTGTACAGAATGGTTAGTGGTGGGCAGGCAACCTCCGAAACATCTTCTTGGGAGCTGTTCCCAACCCTTCACATTGTTCTGCCCTCCCAGGCAGGACAGACCTCCCAATGAACAGAGGTCCAGCCATTGGATTAACCTAAAAACCAAGGGACCAAAACAAACCCCCCTTCAGACCCCAAGCCAGGCCTGACCCCATCTGTCTCTCCCCGCGTGGCAGCCGCCAGGGCCACCTGCTGTACAAGACCCTGGGCTAGACCATACACACTGTAACTTTAGATCCAAAGCCCGGTTTGCTGCAGTTGCTGGGGTCCACGGGCGCTTTCAGAAGGGCTGTCAAATGCCCTTGCCCTGCCACTGAGACCAGCGAGACAGCTGAACTCTTAGCTATTTAACTCTTTACTCAATTCTTAGATAATATCGCACATGTTCCCCTGGACAGTCCATCACTTAACTGTGCTGACTTTGGACAAGAAAGGCTGACCAGAAACCCCCAAGCTGACTAAACATCACTCATGGTTATTTTCTGCATGCTAAACTCCATCACTGCCAGACACAACACAGTGGCCTGCGTTGGGGGAAATGTCCCAAAGCCACCGTATCCTGAGAATAGGTGTAATTTCAATTTCAGTTACTCTGACAGCATATGGGGAAGTGGGCTCTCTCACGTGCTGCTGGTGACTTTGTCATCTGGAACAAACTTTCCATGTTAAAAATCTTAAAATCTGTACACCCTCTGACCTTGTACTTCCTTTTTAATGAGGTATCTCCACAGGGGCAGGGTTGTATCATGCCCATTTATTTACTTATTCCCATGGCTGACTTTTTGAATTGATAGCCTTAGGAGGAATTACTACTTTCCAATTCTGTGAAATCCCTCTGGGGCTGCCAGGGGTGGGACCCGCTGCCCTACTACAGGTAAATGTCCCTGCCCGTGACTGGTCCAGGAGTGGTAGGTGACCTAAAGAGGTCCAATGAGAAACTTCCTTGAGACCTGCTGATGATGCAGCATGCCAATGGTAGAATTCAGAGGTCTATTTTAGTTACACATTGCCAGTAGCTTTCTTTAGCGTATGTGGAGTTCCTTTGGTACTGGCTTTCTGAACCCTGTCTTTCTGAAAGGTGTGTTTGTAATTTAACATTTGGAACAGGTATAGATTCACATAATTCAAAAATAGAAAGTATATTATACAAGTATCCAGTGAAAAGTCTCCCTTTTTAGTGCTCCAGCCACAATGCACTTTTCTGCCACCCCTGAAAGCCATGTTAGCAGGTTCTGGTGTGTCCTCTCAGAGATCTTCTACGCACATATAGGATCATACGGACACTGTTTTACGTCTCACTTTCACTTATTATGTCATGGAGGCCCTGGCTGGTGTGGCTCAGTAGGCTGAGTGCCGGCCTGCACACCAAAGGGTCGCTGGTTCGATTCCCAATCAGGGCACATGCCTGGGTCGTGGGCCACGTCCCCAGTAGGGGGTGCACAAGAGGCAACCACACATTGATGTTTCTCTCTCTCCCTTTCTCCTTCCCTTCTCCTCTCTCTAAAAATAAAATAAAACCTTTTAAAAAGAAAGAAATATGTCGTGGATATCATTGTTTTTGTACACCGAGTTTACAGCTACAGTGTTCAACTATATGGATGCACCCTTATTTAAGTGATCCCTTATTTAGATGGTTTCCAATCTTTTGAAATTTAAGTTAGTAAAATCATCAGAAAAAAAAACTCTCCACTAAGTGCCCTTTTTACCTCTAAATCAAGACCTAGGTTCATTTTCAATGCTGATCAGTTGTTTACCTTGCAAGAATATTTTTAAGCTTGGAAAACAGTATTCCAATGTTTAACAACCTCACCAGGAGCCTCAAACTAAATAACAGGACCCACACTCCACACCCTTTGCTGGCTGCTTTACAAGAGGGCCTGGCACCGCCCTCTCCAAGCTCACCTGGTGCAGACACTTGCGGGCTTTGTCATATTCGCTCCTCAGGCAGTAGGCGCTGCCAAGGTTAAAGAGCATTACGGTCCTGGCAGAGTTGACGGAACTGGGGTAGCACTGAGGGGCCCGCTTCCCAGCTGGGGAAAAAGAGCACAGACGCTGGTGAAGAGGCCGGGCCAAGGGCAAGGGAGCAACCCAATCCACTGCCCCGGGGGCTGCTGGGAAAAAGCACAGCTCTGCTCCTCAGGCTGAGAAATGAAGGACACAGAAGGCTCCAGTCTAAATCTTTGGGATGCAGGCCAGGCTACTTAAGCATTTAGAAAACTTCTCACTTACAGGACTCCATTGCTTCATTTTCTCCTTTGTCCGATCCTACAAAGACATGAAAATCAATGTGAGGAAGCTGAACAAAAAGAGTATATATTCTAAGAACCTGGTTTTCTTTATGAAATGAAGATCTAATACAAGGCAACTGTAATAGTATTTACTTTTCTGGTAGCGGACGTTCTATTAAAAGACATCAGAATGCCACCATCACCTACCGCCTCATATCTGAGAAATAACCATAAATAAAGTGAATGCTAGTCTCAACCCCTCAAAAATACTTAGCCATGATTTAAAACTGACTTTTGAATGCAGTATTTTATCTTCCTGTAGATTGTGGAATCCTTCCGGAGGGAAAAATACAGTATGAGAATCAAAATGAATAGCTGTAATACTATCAGCCTTTTAAAAGTCAGAATTTAGACTGTAAGATAAGATAATCAACTCCTAGGCCTACTTAGCAAACAATTACTACAAAATCATTACAGACAAAACTGTAGAGAGCTGTCCTAAAGCTTCCTTCCCTTCACAACTGTGCCCTTATATTTCCACACATCCCGAGATACAACAGGAAGTGGAAATGGTGACTGCTTCTGATCAAATGTGTCCTCATTAACCTTGGTCCTGCTCATTTGAAGAGATCCCTAAGGAGACATCAGTGACATTCTCCGGGTTCAAGTGAGTAATGGCATCAGATATTCTGTCCAGAGAGATGAGGGCTTCTGCAGCATATAAATGACCCAAAAACCTAAAATTTAAAAAAAAAAAACAGATTTCAAACTGAAAAGTAGGTCATCACAAAATACCCAATGTATAGTAAGATTTGGTATATGTTTCATATATTTCAAGTCCTTGAGTTGAAATCTAAGTTTATAAATGGATCATTTAAGGGTCACTTAAATTTTATCTCTTTAAAATGACCTTAAAATATACAATAATCATTTTTATATTCGCTAAGTAGGTACAAATTACACATATCAATCAAGAAAGCAGTTCAAAATTGGCAAATTTATACTGCTCTGTTTATATAGAAAATGACATTAACCTAGGGAGGTAGCGAGGTTCTGAAATAAGAGGCAGGTCCAAGGAGGAACGCCCATCGAGTGAGGCCTCAGAATCAGAGTCTGCTGCTGGAAAAGCCAAAATGCACCAGAGACCAGGCCAGACTGAGGCCAGATTTGAGTTGTACCTACGTGACTTCCATTGTAAAGGTTTCCTGCTTTCCTAATCATCTGTTTTATGCCCATGATGCAAGAGCAGATGCACATCCTCCTGATTTATAACATCCTGCTTCTTCTAGTCTCTTATTTTAAGCCATTTTGCCATGATCAACTGATTGATTTTTCAAAATTAAAACAGGCTTTAGACATATTATCCCCTTGCTCAAAATCTTAATGACTTTTTCTACATGAGAACAAAAACAAAGCTCTCCACAGTTTGGTCCCACTTTCCTACATCTGGTCAATATTCTTACACCCCCCAAAGATTCTCCTGTTCCTACCCGACAGTGTCCTGGGCAGAGCACACCCACTGCTCATGCATAGTCTTGCCTTCTTGGGCTCAAAGCTGGGCCTCATCTCCACAAGCCATTATCTAACTTCTCCTTTTAAAGGGCCAGTTCAGGTCTCACTTCTTCTACCGAACCTGCCCCAACTGAGTCTGTCCACGTGGGCCTTGAGTCCCCAAATCTAGGGCTCTTTTCAAATGGACCATATTCTGGCATTTATGCACATTAATCATTCCAGATCTCTTTATTTATTTAAAAATATTTTTTAAATTTATTTTAGAGGGGAAGGGAGGAAGAGAAGGAGAGAAACATCAATGTGTGGTTGCCTCTCACATGTCCCATGCCGGGGACCTGACCTGGCCCGCAGCCCAGGCACATGCCCTGACTGGGAATTGAACAGGGGACCCTTTGGTTCGCAGGCCAGCACTCAATCCACTGAGCTGCACCAGCCAGGGCTCTTTATTTCTTTACTAAGCAATTTCTTTCTTCCAACTAGCAGTGCTGCAATGACCTTTTATTTTGCTTCCCTACCTAAACACCCTCACAGAAATGACAATGAAAAAAATGAGTAACTTCAAGTACATTTTAAAATAAGGTATTTTAAAAATTTCATTAAAGCAGTATCTACTAGCCAATAATCACAAAAGACAAACACATAAATTCAAACAAAACTTCAAATTGTTCTTTGTGAATTGACTTAAATAACTTTTTTTAACCAAACTGAAATGGCTTCATGACACCCAAAGGCCAGGAATCCCTGACTTGGCACACAGAAAGCCATGGGCAGCGGGGGAAAGCTGCTGGCTTCTGCCAGATGCAGAAAGACCTGCTTAGCCCTACTGCACAGAGAATTTCAGAAACCAAAGTCTGGAAGGTTAAGAGAATTAAAAAGAAATGACCAGGCGTGGCTTGGCCAATGCCTCAGAAATTAGCTAAGAAATCATATAGTCTAGGAAGGAGTTTTGTTTCTTTGACATTCAAAGGGAAGAAGTCGATAAATGAGGTTAAAAATGGTTCAGCAGCCCTGGATGGTGTGGTTCAGTGGGCTGGGCAACGTCATGCAAACTGAGAGGTCGCAGGTTCAATTCCTGGACAGGGCACACGACTGGGCTGCAGTCAGGGCCCCTAGTTGGGGGTGTGCAAGAGGCAACCAATCAATGTTTCTCTCACACATCAATGTTTCTCTTTCTCCCTTCCTTCCCTTCTCTCTAAAAATAAATAAAATCATAAAAAAACCCAACTGTACAGCAAATGCCAGATAAGGAATCTACATGGAATAATTTAAGAATAGCAATCACAGTGCCAACCAAAGGATTAAAATAAAAGGCAGCAAGGATTTATGTTTCACCCTTATTTTTATTTCTTTATTTATGTATTTTTAGAGACAGAGAGAGAGAGAGAAACACTGATATGCCTGAGAAACATTAATCAGCTGCCTCTCACGTGCCCCCAATCGGGGACCTGGCCCACAACCAGGCCTGTGCCCTGACCGGAAACTGAACCAGTGACCTTTTGGTTTGCAGGATGCCCAGCCCACTGAGCCACACCAGTCAGGACCACGTTTCATTTTTGTTAAAGGGAAAAACGAGATGCTGCTCTGCTAACACCCATGTGCACCGCAGTCCGAGCACTGCAATTCCTGCGGTGGTGGCAGCTGTGGGTCCGTCTGCTATATCACGGGGCTGGGCAGTGAGGACAGAGGTACCTTCTTATAGGCAGCCCAACTGCCTTGGACTGAACTCAGGATCCCCCAAGCCTGCATATCAGACAGACTTTTCTCAAAGAGAGCCGGAGTTCCCTTACATCGGAATTGTGACAAGTCTCATGTGTACTGAGTGCACAGGTTATGTTTGGGGAGCACTGGCCTGAAACAGCCTTAATCAATGTTAATTTTAGAGGCTTGTATAAAGTAATATTTTTTTCAAAGGCAAAAATAAACATTTACACCATCATTCCTCAGACTATGATCTTCAATTCTAAGTGCTGCATTTTATAAACAAAGATGACTGAAAGGCAAATGAGTATTATACTTTGGAGACTGTAAGAGCACACCCCCAGGACGAATGAAAAACAACTGTAAAGTGTCAGACAGAGTATCTGTGGCTTCAGACGGTATTTTCAGCATCAGCATCACACAAAGATTGCTGCTGCAGCTCACTCAATTCCATAAAAAGACAACCGCGTGCTTTAGAAAATTCTAGAATGGCAATGATACTATTATCAAATAGGCAACTAAAATGTTTGAATAAAACTCATGTACTCAGGAAATGGTACAGTAGTTTGGAAAAATATTTTAAAATTCTTACTTGTCTATTTCAACTGCACTCCTTAAAAGAGATGTATCATGGTAACCAAACTGCTTTTTTTGTGGGTGTTTTGAGGACTCATCTTTTTATTTTTTATTGTATTTTTTACATGATCATTTGTCACCCCTATACCCTCTTCTACCTCCGCCCACCCCCACCCCCACACTGTTGTCTGTGTCCTTGAGTTCTCTTTCTTTTTTGCTGGATCCTGCCACCCCACAATGCCCACCCCTACCCCCGAGCTGCCAGCCTGCTCTGCCTATAAGTCTGTCTCTGCAGGACTCATCTTGCTTTGAGGCTAACATGTGACAATATGCTGTGGTGATATGTTCTAGTCAAACCTAGTGACAGACACTAGAGAGCCCAAAGTTTCTGCCTAATCCTTGAGGTGGCAAGTGCCACTTCCATGCATCCTTGGGGTGCAAAAAGTGAAAAAATTCCACCACCGACCATGAAATTATCAGTCGCTTTCCCTAGATAACACATACTCTGCTGGGGGAGTAAAAAGCAGCAACATGCACCACACATTACACATTAACTGAAAACCTCCAAACAAAACAAACCAGGAACACGCAGGACAAGTCACACTTACTTAAGAGAGCCTGACAGCTTGGGCTGCTGAAGAAGTTTATCTGCATGATTCAAAGCCATAAGGTTATCACCCAAAGCCAGAGCCACGTAAGCACTGCAGGCCAGGATGGAGCATCTGCAACATAAAAGGGAAGGGCTGAAAACCGGAGTTGCAAAACTGACAGCCGTTACATTTGTTACACAGGAAAAAACATCCTAATTATGACTGTGACAATCTGGATAGCAGGAAAGCAGAAAAGAAGCCATAATACTAGTGGCAAATAATTAGAATGATGTATAAAACTACTGTCTGAAGCACAGTATAGCTATTTACCTAAATCATCTTTAGCTTCCATCCAATTGACCCCCGTCTCCAACAAATTAACCAAAGAGAGTTACAATATATATTTAGCCTGTAAAAAAAATAATGTAACATTTCTTTTAACATCCTATAAATAAAGCTATAGAAGCAGATGTTATTCTTCCTACACATATTTGTGACTTTGTTAAGAAATACAAAACATCCATTTAACTTAGCTGCTGTAAAGTGCTCTTCCCTGAGCCTATTAAGATAAGTCTATAGTTCTCACTGAGCAACAATATCAAGAGTTTCTAAAAGAATTTCAGTCATACAGGCACTATGGTCCTAAATAAATATTCAAGGAAAAAAACAGGCTGAATAAATACATTTGAAAATAAAAAATTTAAGTTACACTGATTTTGCTAAGTTGGGCTGGAAACCTAAATTTCTGTTCGAGTTTCTACTTAACGTGCAGCTCATTTAAAACAGGTCCAGCTAGAGACTTGACACTAATAGATCACTTGAACGTTAAACAACCGTTCCACAAAGCAATCTTAAAATAAACCCATGTCAAATAGAAATGAAGTCTGAATGGCCGGCCACAAATGACCTGACTTAGATATAGGGTTCTGAGGTATGTTTACAAATTACAATACATATGTATATCATTAAGTGCATTTAGGCTGTAATTTCAGTCTAAGGAAGAATGTGACCACATCACCATAGTCTTCTCACACTCTGAAGTCCTCTGACTAGAAATGGCCCTTCTAGTAAAAGCACAGCTGGGCCAGGTCAGGAGTAGTCTGCCGTTTCCTCTCGCTGGCTCACCCCTGGCTGCTGGAACCTTAGGAAATTATCCACTAATGGAAAAGCAGCCCCTTGACTTCTAAAAACACAGGAAAGTACACTGGCCCCAGAGAAGGCGAAAGGAAACTGACATTTAAGGTCTTAGGCTACAGTGGTAGGGCCGACAGACTGCCTAACGCGGTTCCTTGTTTTATCAATGGAGAAACCGAGATTCGAAGTGATTACATACACTATTCTCTAGCTTAGAGCATATGATTAGATTCAGGCTAACGCTCAACACTGAGGACTCCCAACTCACTGCTCTTCCCATTCTTTCACGGTGCTTCTCTATCAATTCACAAGATCGCTCTAAAAGTAAAGTAGAGGGATCGCATTACGATTTCTTTACTGCATATGTAATTATGCACATATATGTACCTGCTGTCATTTTAACGAACTATAGAAATGATCCCTGAAAGTACAGTCTTCCTGCTGTCATTTTAAAAACAACATAATCCAAATATTACAAGTTTAAATTTTGTTACTGAGCACATAATTGAAAATCTGAATCCTGTTCACAGAGAAGAATAATTTCAAGAGCAGGCAAGTAGTGTCACTTCCAGAGATTTTTTCCTAACAAGCCTGCTGTCAATACCCCCACTCTCCAACAGCTGTCCTCAGGAGCCAGACTCCCCTGTGGCCACGGCCCCTGGGGGGCGTCTTCTCTGGGAGAGACAACTCACAGGCCGGAAGGAGGAAGGCCCTGGCTAGCTGTCTCCCACCGTCAGAAGCACTTCTGTGGGCCACTTCCAAATGTGTGAGATTAGAGGAATTTGGTTTCCTCTTTTGGCTTACTTGTAGTTTTTACTTTAAAATGACAGTGAACATTTATTTATTAGTCAGGTACATATTGCTTATGAAGAAAAAAAGAAAGACTTTTAGATTTTAAAGCCCTGGGTCAGGTTTTCCAGAGGCCTAAGAAGACCATCAACTCAGGGCCTACGTGAATGACCATCACCAAGCCTAATATCCATTTTCATTTGTGACTGCCAAGGATAGGGACAAAACGTACGCTCCTTACAAGGAGAAGCCCCCCTCTTTTGCTCCCTACCCAAAGGCTAGAGCAACTTCTCACACCTGCGGTAGGTGTTTGATGGGCATGCACTGAAGACCACAGTTTTCAAAGTTTTACATTTACTTCTTCAGGCGCCTAGAGCCACGCCTGGCCCGCTGTGGCTGGCCACCCTGCTGACCAAGCCGACTCCTTCCGGGGTCGTGCAGACAGGGGAGCCACCCGGGGTGTCTAGGTCCTGGAGTCTAGGGCAGCCTCACCTCCGGCAGGCCTGCTGGGAAAAGCCTGCCCGGCCTCTCCTGACAGCAGGGGGCTATCACTGCTCCAGCCCCCTGTCAAGCCCACTTTGGGTCCAGAAATCAGTCATGTAGTATTTGCAGCACAGATTCTGTTTCTCAGGAGGTCCAAACTACAATTATGCACAAGGTAAAAAATCTGTCTTCCTCCACTTTCACTCCTTTTCCCATGCGAGACCATATCAAATCATAACAAGGTAAAGGATTCTAATAATAAAACAATCTTTCCATAAAAAAACACTTAAATATGGGAACGCAACACTTGAAGGCTGGCTTTCTGATCAAGAAACATTAGAATGAAGTAAGTTCCACTGCATGAAACTCCAAGTTAACATTCACACTCCGCTCCCTCTTAGTGCCTTACCCTGACCCCACCTCGCCTCTCCCCACCCTGTCCCTCACCCTCCTTTCCCTCTGAGGAAACAATCCTGTACTCCTCTGCATAATTCCCACGGCCTGGGGATGCTGAAAACACACGCGGCGTTATGCACTAAGCCTCTGGAGAAATCGCCTTACTTTTGATAGTTGCTACTTAATATACTGACCCCCACCCGCCCCACTCCTCCCCGAGTCACTGTCCAATCCACTTTACCAGGCCCTCAGTGGATCTGACAGTGCAGCAGACCGGAAGAACTACACCTCAAGGGAAGAGGCACACTAGCTTCGGCCCCCCGCGGCGGATCTGTCACAACCCCACACTCTCTCCTCCTGCTGGCGGAGCTGGCTCTGGGTCCACAGAACGCCAGCCCTTGGAAAAGAAAAGGATGAAGAAGAAAGAAAAGGGGGGAAAATAACTTTCCTCAAAGCACCAAATTACAGCAACAAGCTAGACAAGATTGGACATTAAAATTTGTCAAGCCAGATTTTCTGTAAATTAAATGCATCTAAAACAAGTGTCTGACATAGTTTAATCCTTGTTAGGGAGAGATTGGAATGGGGGTAAATCCAGTAAATCACACCCATCAAAGGAAAACAAAGCCACAAGGCGACCTCGTAACAAACATTGTTTGAAAACTTGACTGCAAAAATCCAGCAAGAGGGGCTCCGGTGGTGCAATTGGTTAGCACGGGGTACTTAGAAAAACGCAGTAAGAGTTCTCCCCAAAACACTGAATATGGTACTGAATTTTAAAATTTCAAAAAAAATATTTCAAGCTGTTTCCATTTATCTACAACCATCTAGAAAATGTTAAACCTGTCAACATCAACCCTTAAGAAAATTTAAGTTAAATTAGGTACATTTTTCACTTCCTGTCTTCTGTAAATGTTTTGCTTTCTAGGAACAGTTCTGTACAAAAAGAATCTTACTGACAAACACACCCAAATGCAAAACAAATAGCCCACTACAAAGAAGCTGGAAAAGTTTCCCTTTTTAACCAAATCTAGCATCCCAGAGAACCCAGTCCACCCAATCCAATTTACTTATTTGCCAGAAGAGAAAGGTAAAGCCGAGAAGGATGAAATGATTTGTCCCGTGTCAGCAGTGGCCCTGTGGGGTTTCCCCAGGGGGGCAGACCACCGACGAATTATTCCAGCCCTGGCCTGTAATCAATGTGATTGCATTCATCTAAATGGAACGCTGGGGCGCAGATGTGAATCTCGCCAGTGTGAACGCGAACTGTGAGAGTGGGAAGGAGGTGTCAGACAGACAGGCTCCTCCTTTGGCAGAGTGGATCAGACGGACAAGTTGCAGTAGGACTGGACTCAGTTATGACACTGCAATGGGGCTGGAGCAAGAGCAATAGGAGACTCAAAAGGTTATTAGCCATGATCCTGCTTGAGGTGGGTCTCGTGAGGTACAACAGAACAACTAGGCTAATACCAAAAGAAATATGATTCCTTAAGTACACTAAAGCTGTCTATAATATTTATGTTATCGACCATTTGTTTGATTCATTTTCTCTTACGAACACTGGGCCTTGGGAAGTCCTTTTTAACTGAATGGGAAACAATTCACTGAGTGTTACAGCAGAGTCTAAACGAACTCATCCAGGTTCTACAATTTACACTTGTGAAATAACTTAACTGGGCTTCATTAAATTTGGCCTGAACATTTCCTTTTATCCATTTTGGAGCCTCTAATAAAAAAAAAGACAAACTGAACTGCATTTTTATGTTATATGCTTTGATTCCAATTTTTCACGCAGACATTGCCCATGTTAGCCTCAGCATTATTTCCTTCTCTTCTCGAGTTGTTATTCACTTTTCCAGGTTCTAGAACAGCCTCCATGTTAGTTTTAGGGTTAAAATTCCAGCTAATGTCACAACCTCGGAATGAATAACAAAGGTGTCCTATAAAAAGCTACATGGAAGACCAGAACATACCTATGACAGGTACTAAACCACATGCAAACATAGCATGTCAATAGTGGCTAATTCTATGAACGAACTTATTTCTTTTTTTAAAATAAATTTTAAAAAAGATTTTATTTATTTTTTAGAGAGGGGAAGGGAGGGAGAAAGAGGGAGAGAAACATCAATGTGTGGTTGTCTCTAGCACACCCCTCACTGGGGACCTGGCCCATGCCCTAGACCGGGAATAGAACCTGTGACCCTTGTTTCACAGGCCAGCACTCAACCACTGAGCCACACCAGCCAGGGCCACAAACTTATTTCTTTATTATTAATAAGATAATAGTATGCAAAAGAATTAAGTCGAGCCCTTATCTCATACTCTACCAAAAATTAACTCAAAATGGATCAAAGACCTAAATGTAAACACTTAGAACTATAAAACTCTTTCAAGAAAACACAGCGGTAAACCCTCATGATCTTGGACTTGGTAAAGGATTCTCAGATATGACATGAAAAGCACAAACAAAGAAAGAAAAAAGAGAAACTGAACTTCATCAAAATGAAACTTCTGTGATGCAAAGGACACCTTTAAAAAAGTCTAAAGACAATCCAGAGAATGGGAGAAGATATTTGTAAATCATATACCTGATAAGGGCCTTGTATTTGGAATATATAAAGAACTCATGACTTAGCAACAAAAAGATAATACAATTAAAAATAGGCAAAGGATCTGAATAAACACTTCTCTAAGGAAGGTATACAAATTCCCGTTACATAAACAAAAGACACTATATCTCATTAGTCTTCAAGGAAATGAAAACCAAAACCACAAGGAGATACTACTTCACACCCACTACAATGTATAACAATAATAATAATAATAATAATAACCAATTACAAGAGCTAGTGAGGATGCGAAGAAACTGAAATACTCATATATGAGTGGTGGGATGGTAAATGGAGCAGCCACTTTAAAAACGCCTGGCAATTCCTCAAATGATTAAACAGAATTACCACATGATGCAGCAATTCTACTTCTAGATATACATCCAAGAAAAATAAAAACATGCCCACGCAAAAACTTAAAATGTTTATAGCAGCATTGTTCATAACAGCCTAAAGATGGAAATAATCCAAATGTCCATTAATGAATGAAATGATAAATAAAATGTGGTATGTCCATACAATGAATATATTTGGCAATAAAGAGGAATAAAATATGATACATACGTGGATGAACCTTGAAAACATCATTTTTTAAAAATTATTATTTGAAAGATTTTATTTATTTTTAGAGAAATGGGAAGGGAAGGAGGAAAAGAGGGAGAGAAACATCAATGTGTGGTTTCTTCTGTCACGTCCCCTACTGGGGACCTGGCCCACAACACAGGCATGTGCCCTGGCTGGGAACCGAACCAGCGACCCTTTGGTTTGTAGGCCCACACTCAATCCACTGAGCCACATCAGCCAGGGCACATTATCTTTAAAAAGTTTTGTTTTGTTACAGTTGTCCCAATTTTTCCATTGCTCACCCCTACCCTGCCCCTCACCCCACAGTCGATCCCCACCCTGTTGTCCGTGTCCATGGGTCCTTTATGAAAACATCTTAAGTGAAAGAAGCCCATCATAAAAGCCCACATATTACATGATTCCATTGATATAAAAGTCTAAATGGGAAAGTTTATAGAGAAAGTAGATCAATTAAGGCTGTGGACTTGGGGGCAAAGAGGCATTTAACTGAAAGGTCCCGGGTTTATTTTTGAGGTGGTAAAAATGTTTCCAAATTGTGGTGACAAGTATACACATTTGTGTGTACACCAAAAACTACTGATTGTACACTCTGAACAGGTACATTGTATGGTTTGAATTATATCTCAATAAAACTTTTTAAAATCGATCAGTAGAGAGTCAATAAATGTTTGACTCCTTTAAAAAAAAAAAGAAAATCTTAAAAGTACACTCTTACAAACCAATCACTGTATAAGAAAGTCATTATCTCCAAATGCATGTGGCAACATTAATAATTAAATCAAAGCATATGGCCATATCATCAATCCTGCACGAGCTTCTACTCTAAGATTCATTTGGACATTAGGCCTTTTAAAGATAAAAATTTTTCTGAAGGGATATTCAGCTAAAATGTGTGGTATGAGAGAAAACTGGTGAAGCAACGACATTACACATTTGTAGGAACCGTGTGTCAACAAATACGACACTTCAAACAGCCCCAACACCGTGAGGCTGTCCTGTCCGACAGAAACAGAACTGGAGCCGTGTTATTTAGAATTTTCTAGTTGGCAAGTTTAAAAAAGCAGAAAGAAACAGGCAAAACTACTTTTACATATTTTAATTAATCCAATATACTTAAAACTTTTCAGCATATAATCAATACAAAAATTATTGATATTTTACACTTTTGGGGTAGTGAGTTCTGAAATCTTTTTCTCCTCCCTGAAATCTGGGTATCACACCTTTTACCAGCCACATTTCATGTGCTCGGCAGCCACATGTGATGAGTGGATTTGGCAGTGAATACTGCACTTGGAATCTGAGAAATACATGTTAAATACAAGTTAGAGGAATTGTTTTTTATTTTTTGGTTAAGAAACCAAGTTTTCCATGTCATGCCACCTCATAAATGATGTGTAAGGGAAACCAACTACTTATTAATCATTAGTGGTTAAATAACATTTCCCAAAAGAGTATACTTAAAATTATGTTAATTTTGTAAAATTTCAAAATACCTTTAAAAACTTTAAATGAAGTATAATTTACATACATTAAAATATACCATTTTAAGTGTACAGCTTGTTGAGTCTGGATATATGTAACCACCAACCCAACTGGGATACAGAGCATTTCTGTCACCCCGGAATGATTCCTTCCAATTACCCAACCACTGTTCTAATTTCTATGAAAATATATTATTTTTTATAGTTTTGCCTGTCATATAAATGGTATAAATGGAATTATATAGTATGTACCTTATACTAGGTAAAAAAGAAAGCACAGATGTTTTGACACTTAAATCATGTGAACTTGGACATCAGTAGCTCCTTCCGTTCCACAGCTGAGTAGTACTCCAATATACAGCATGAACTACAAATGAGCTATCCACTCTCCCCTACTGATGAGTTCCTGGGTTATTTTCTAGTTCTTCTAGTAACGCTGCTATGAAATTCTTGTGCGGACACGTTTTTATTTCTCTTGTCTAAATACCTAGAAACAGAATCATCTTTTATTTAAAAAACTTAGAATCAGAGCATTGATTTCACTGAAGACTGCAGACTCCGAGTTTGTGCTCTGCTGACCGAAGGAACCGACGGCTTTCAGAGCTGAGTGGCTGGGGACCCGAGACCATACTCTCCCCCTGGTCATTACACACATGCCTTTCCCGACCCATCGCATCAGAGCCTCTGCGTCCACCTGAGTCGCACAATTAAACTATTCAGTTAATCTCTGAAACGTGTCCCCTCATTTGGAGACACATTTCTGTTTTAATTGTGAGAATATTTTCCTGAAACCTACCTTGATTTTAATATAGATCCCCACAGTTGCTCCGGGTGTCACATGCCTTCTGAAAACACACTTGTAACCTGGTTAGAATTAATATTTTTGGAGCCATCTTCATTTATGTGCAAATGAAAAAAACCGAAAAATACTCAAAAGGCTGTGAGCCCATGCCGTAAGAAGTGGCCATCAGCACAGTCTTGATAATTTACCGCATATTAGTTATGCTAGAAATAGGAAATGAGGTTTTGGATTGGTGCCTTGGGTATTACGGGGCACATGGGGTCAAATATAATAGTCCATAAAAACTAAACTACACACTAGTCACACCCATTTCCAATCACATAACAGAATTCAGGTCTGAACTAGTGGAAATCTCTAAGAAATTGCGATCTCCACGAACCAGCGTGCTTGGGTTCCGTCCCTCTGTAGAGGACAGCTGGCGCCAGCCACAGAACTAGCCCCCAGCACCCAACTGCATTGTGAGCTTTGATAGCTCTGCAATTACGACACAAATCTTTCCGGCTCCTTCCCTGCACCATTTGTCTCCAGGTCACCATTACTACTGTCTTGCGTAGCAGTTCTTTTTACAGACCTACCCTAAGGCTCCTTCCATCTTGTTCCATTTCCTTTCTCCCATCTGCTCCGTAAAAAAAAAAGGTTACTATACACCAGCGAACCCATATTTGCCTCACTTTATGATGATGGAATTCCCTCTGGAGAGCCTTTCCGCAAAAATAGGGACGTAATTTCATTTTCCCTGATAATCTCCAATCCTCCTGCTGGGATATGTGGAAAACAAACAATTATGCCCTGAGAGGCACAGAATGCTTTGAGAAGCATGTCACCCTGCGCATTACTGTTTTACAGCAAGCTTTTCTTCAGAAACAGGAAAGGTACACTACAGTGACAATAAAGAGTATAGGATAATAAATACATAAACCGGTGACACAGCAGTTTATTATCGGGTATTATGTACTGTACGTGATCCTGTGAGCTGCACTCTTAATGACTGGAAGAGCAGCTGGCTTGTTCGTCGCCACACACACGTGAGTACACGTGCTGAGCTACAATGCCACGAGGCGACCAGAGGGTTTCTGTGCGATTGTCACCTTATGGGATCGCTGTCACGTACAGGGTCTGTGGTTGAAATGTTACTATGAAGCACAGGCCTGTCTGTACTTGGACTTTCATCATATAGAATAACTTATTGAAAACAGATGAACCCTTAGATAAATATGAACTGTGGGTGGCTCCATAAACAGTGACATCTCTAGAAACAGTGGACTTACTGGGGGAAAGTGGGACATTTTTCAGTAAGTTAGGGTGTTTTCCTAAATATTGCCCTGGCTGAACTTTACAGTCCACTTCTGCCCTACCAGTTTACTTCACGCCAAACCCAGTTTGGCTTTACTTAATTTGCTTTGTTTTCACATATTTCCACTCAAGACAAAAGTCTAGTATAGCGAGTTCTTTTAGTTATATGGTTGAAATTTGATTGCTTTGTAAAAACTCAATTTTATTTCATTTAACAGCAAACATTCTTTTGTATATTTTGTTTTTGTGTTTCGTGAAATTTGTCAGACTATTTCTATTTTCTTGCTATCTTATGATTCATACAAGAAATAAGAATTCAAGAAATGTAATCAGAGGATTAATTCTTTCTTCCTGACGTAGGAACACACACACACACACACACACACACACACACACACACACACACAAGCACACACGCACCAGGGCAGAGAGGGTATTACTGCAAAGTGGGAATTTGTGGTATAATTTTTTAAAATTTTATTTGTTTATTTTTAGAGGGGGGAAGGGAAGGAGAAAAGAGAGGAAGAGAAACATCAATGTGTGGTTGCCTCTCCCGCACTCCCCACCAGGGACCTGGCCCAAAATCCAGGCATGTGCCTAGACTGGGAATCAAACCGGCGACACTATGGTTCGCAGGCTGGCGCTCATTCCACTAAGCCACACCAGCCAGGGTGGAATGTATGGTATAATAGCACTCGCTGACAGCATTGCTCTGCCGTGAACCCACAGATCTGACGACACACGACCAGGAAAGGGCACATGTGCTGGCTGGTCTTTCCTCCAAAGAGCCGAGGTGTGTCAGGAGGGGTGTATCACCAACATGAATGCAACAGCTCCATTTTAAATAACTAGAAAAAAACAGCTACCCAATAAAAAAGGATCAGTTATCCCACCGCTCAGGGTTAACGACTATAATGGTTTTGATATAGATCCCTCCAGATTTTTTTAATGCAAACAGAAATAAACATGTTATTTTATAAAAATCTAATTTAAAAAAACTACTTAAACATAAAATCTTAGCATTTTAAGCTTCTGTTCCATAGTATGGTTCTATGGACTATACTATGAAAAATTATACACAGTGTAGATAGATTTCCTAACTTATTTGTTTATCCAGAATAAATGTGAAATGAAACAAAAATTTAGATTGGTGGTTGTGATACTGTGACAGTGAAAATGCTAGAAGAAAACATGGATAAATTTTTATTTTATTTATTTATTTTTAGATTTTATTTATTTGCTTTTAGAGAGAGGGGAAGGGAGGGAGAAAGACAGGGAGAAAAACATCCATGTGTGGGAGATACACGAATCCACTGCCTCTCACATGCCCCCAACAGGGGACCTGGTCCACAACCCAGGCAAGTGCCCTGATTGGTAATTGAACCAGTGACCTTTTGATTCACAGGCTGGTGCTCAATCCACTGAGCCACACCAGCCAGGATAGATTAATTATTTTTAAAATTTAGAGGCACAAAGGACTTTCCTCTTCTAAACATTGCATGAAATAAAGAAAGTAAAGAGGCACTTCTGGTCAAGATGGTGTAAGGAAACACATTCACCTCCTCTCACAACCACATCAAAATCACAACTAAGCTATAGAGCAACCATAATTCAGAACCGTTAGAAATCAAGCTGAATGGAAGTCCTACAACTACAGAATTAAAGAAGAAACCACTTCAAGAGAGCTAGGAGGGGCAGAGACATGGAACCGGCTGGTCCCACACCCATGTGTGGCAGGTAAAAAATGATACTGATAAATATGATTCTAAAAAATGAAATTCTACTCCATAACTATCATAAACAATGTCACAAGACAAATGAGAAAGGCCAATTTCCTAATATATAAGAACTCTTATAAAAGTGAAGAGGATGGAAAACACAATATGAAAACGGTAAACTGAACAAATAAAGGTTCACAGAATGAGAAATGCATGTGGTTAGTAAACCGTGGCATCAGACTGAGCACCACGAGCAGAATGAAAGAAATTCAACATGGTAAAGTGAGATCACTCTCCATTCACAAGGATGCTCAGTCACCACAGGAAAGGAGACATCCCAAATCTCATCACCTAACAACTAACCTATTAGCTAATATCATTTTCTGCTAAGTGTTTGCTATCTGCTTTTGAGAGCAGTTTTTTCTTTTATCTTTCATTCCCCTGCACCTGGCCCAAGAATAGCACTAATGCTTGCTGGAACAAAATGTGAATACATGAAATGCTTTCCAAAAGCAGCATGTCAATTTACAATGCTACCAGGGGTATATAATCGACATTTAAACTGTACTCTCTTATCACTCAAGCTAATCCCAAGCAAGATTAAAAACAAACAAAATCAGACTTAGAGTCATCATAACCTAGCTGCTGGAAAACAGAGACAATCAATCCTGACAGAGGGGAAACATCACCTACATGCAGTGACTGTGAACTTCTAATCAGAGACAATGGGGGCCGGAAGACAGTGCGGTGGTGACGTCTGGAAAGAGCAGACTGATCGGACTGGAAGGAGGAAAAAAAAACCTACTACCAACCTGGACTTCTGTGTTCTGTGAAAATAGCCTTCAAGAACAAAGATGAGATACAGATAATTCTAGACTTAAAAAATAACACCGAGCAAAACAAGACCTGTACAAGACCTGAACAGACAGACATCCTCAGACTGAAGGGAAGTGACACCTTATAGAAACGAAAATCATCAAGAAATGGTATTTATGTAGCTAAACATAAAAGACTATTGTGTTTCTTTTCCTTTCTTTAACGTACACATGACTCTTCAAAGCAGTAATAAGGGGGCTTACAATGCACACAGACAAAAATACAACCCGCCCGAACTGACCCAGATGAAGTGGAAAATGTGAAGAGCCTTCAACTGTTGAAGAACGTGGATTCATTATCAAACACTTCCCACAGAGAACACCCGAGGCCAGATGGTTTCGCTGGTGAACCTCACCAAACACTTGAGCAAGAAATAGTATTTGTCTTACAGAAATTCTTTAAGAAAACAGAAGGGGAAGAGGCACTTCCCAACTCATGGACATGTTCATTGTAACCCTGAAACCAAAACCTGACCAAAGACATTACAAGGGAAGAAAAGCATGAACCAACCTTCCTTGTGAACATACTGTAGAAGCGAATATTCCTAACAAAATATTAACAAACTGAACCCAGCATTTTATAAAGGAGATAATACATTCTGATTAGGGGTGTTTGTCACAAGCTGGAAAGGGCGGCCTAACATCTGGCATTCCATCCATGCAATTCATAATGTTAAGAGAATAAGGGAGGTTAAAAACAATGTGCTATTTCAATAAAGGCAACAGTAATTTTGTTTACTCACTTTAAGTTTTCTAATTCCTGTTTTCTTAACGGAGAAGAAGGTGGAGCTGGAATGAATTTATCACCATCATGGCTTTTACTGCTAAAATAAAGATGGACTCTTAATTATGAAGAGCAACAAATAGACGGTTAAATGCTAAACTTTGTTCCCCTACCCTCACCCCCATGCAATCCTTTTGTGACAAAAGTGTGAAAGAGCCAAAACAATGAAATATGCTTATAACTCCGTACCTCTGATGCACTAAAACTACACTGCGTGTTCGTTTCTTTTCCCCGGCACACAATACTGCTTTTAAAAACCTCTAAATGAGAACAGTATCTCTGCCATACAAACAAAACCACTCCAAGATTTTCACGCACTCCTCAATCTTGTGATGGCATTTTATCAACTATGGTAGAATGTAACTCCTTTATGGGGGGAAAAAAACCCTATAGTTTTGTTTCAGATTTTCTACATTATACACTCATTTCTATTATAATTAAGAAACAATGCTGGGATGGGAGACTTGAGTTTGAAGTGCCATGTGTAAAAAGAATACTCTCTATATAAAAAGGTGTTGACTAAATAAGCTTTCCCAATTTTTACAGATTGGTATAGGTTTAGGATTTAAGCATTTATTTTAATAAAAGGAAAAAAATTACTGTTTCTTCTGCAACAGGATTTCTTGCAGCTATTCTTCCCGTTACTAAAAAGCTGTGACTTCCCACTTTTCTCTTTCAAGGTTCTCTCCTGACTTAGCCTTCGCCTGTTTCTCTCTTCCAGAAATACTGAGACATTCATACTTTCCTTTCTTATTATTCAAAATAGAGAACTTCGGAAACTCAGGCTGCAGACTGTAGGAGTGCACCCAAAGGACAGAGAGGCTTACTGATGAAGTCTGGGAGGTTCAAAGGGATGCGAATACCTGCAAGTTTCACTGCTTTCGCTGCTCTCAGGGTTCCCACCTAACTGATTACTGTTTTTAGACCCGTTTTCCTGCTTCGGATCTTGCTGTTCTTCAGGTAACAGCAGCAAGGCGTTTCTGAGACAAATGGCCGCGAACTCCACACTGGCTACAGGAATGGCTGAAGACTGTCCGTCACTTAAAAGAACAAAACCAAACTAGCTAAGTAAATAACATAAAAAGAAATAACACTTCTCTATGATCATAAATAAAACCAATACAATGGTAAATGAAAACTTTGCTCTGTGATAGGTAGAAATTTTCATATAAGCAGTTATAAGAAAATACTAAAAACCCAAACTCTAAATAGTATATATGGTGCATAAAGTATAGATTGCAAGTATACACATTATACACATCATTTTTAATGTATTAGAGGAGGTACAGAAAGGAAATAAGAACTGGTCAGGTACAGTTAAGAATTGGAAACAAGAGAAGATTTTCACATTTGAGCCCTATTTACTTTTGAAAATGACTTTAAAAAGATTTTATTTATTTTTAGAGAGAAAGCAAGGAAGGGAGAGAAACACTGATGTGTGACATGGATTAGTTGCATCTCACCACACCCCGGCCCCCCCCACCCGCCCCCCGCCCATCCCCACAAGAAGCAACTTGGTTCGCAACCCAGGCATACGCCCTGACAAGGAACTGAACCTGCCAGGCACTCCATCCACTGAGCCACATCAGCCAGGGCTGAAAATGACTTTTAAATTTTTTTTTGAAAAAGCAGCGTTATCTCTTGTCTTATAATTTTGTTGAGATTTTATATAACTTTCTTTGCTTTGATATATCAGACTGAATCAGCTTTATTTTGAAAATACAAAAATTTAAAAATTAGTAAGAATTTTGAAATCATAGGAAAGTGATGTGTTAATCTGTAGTCTTTTAAAAAATCTGCATTACAGCCCTGGCTGCTGTATCTCAGTGGATTGAGTACAGGCCTGTGAACTATATCTCAGTGGATTGAGTGCAGGCCTGCAAACCAAAGGACTGCTGGTTCGATTCCCAGTCAGGGCACATGCCTGGGCCTGGTCCCCAGTTGGCGGCACGTGAGAGCAACCACACACTGATGTTTCTCTACCTCTCTTTCTCCTTCCCTTCCCCTTTCTCTAAAAATAAATAAATAAAATCTCTTAAAAAAATAAAAATAAAAATCTGCATTATAGTTGAAATAAATTAAGACCAAAATATTGTGTATCAGATACTATTTAAAAACTTTGAAAAAACTTTTATTTCGGGGGGAAAAAAGCAGTGAATTTTTTACAAAGCCTACTGCTTTAGAAATACTAACAACACCAAATCAGAATCTTTATACAAGATAAAGATGTTTGTATTTAAGTGGTTAACTAAAGGTTCTTACATTTGACAGATTTATGATGCTTTGGATGCTTTATGTATCAGTTCTTTTTTCTCCTAACACAAAGAATTAGCTTCAGGGAACTATACCTAAAGGAGAAGTTAACAATGATAAACCATAAAGAGGAAACATCAAGACGCCCTCTTCTGGACATTCTGAATAATGGCGCTGACCAGACCAGGCTTTCTTAGGCCGTCAATAATTTCAGCACTCATGTCTGCAGTAAGCCGAAGTCACATGTCAGGTAACATTCACGATGGACCAATTCTGAAAAAGCCGTAAAACCTAGCTACAAGGCAGTTTCTCCTATGAAATAATAAGTCTAAACACACCGACTCTCTCTGCGGAGTACTCACTTGTACACAGTGTTCTGGATGGACTGGGACGCAAGAACGATTTTACGATGGTAACCTTGACCAACAATGGACTGCACAATGCCTTTTTTACTGGGAAGGCCTTTCGTTTCTTGTTCAGAAGTCTACAAAATGCAAACGATTTCCAATTAATTTAATGGAACTGTGAAACAGGGTATGAAAAATGATCTAACAGCTTACCAGTTACTCAATAAAGTTCTTAACCCGCATCAGTGTGGAGTTTCTGGTCATAAAGAAAGTGTGTTCAGGACTGAAGAGTACACGGGGCTGGAAGTCTGACATACGCTACATTTTAACTGATATGAGGTTTGAGGTCATTCCAAGGGAAAAAGGCAATTTAAGAATGACTCAAGCACGCATTTAGAACGACTTACTAGAACATTCAACCCTCCCAGGTACCATGCTGCATATTAGGGGCACTTTATCTCAGAGCAAAAAGAGATTTGCATAAACACAGTGAAAAAGAAAAGGGAGGCAGTTCCACTTCCTAAAGTGAGTTTTTGCCCCTTCTTAATGGAAAGTATGAATTAATTAAATTGTCAACAACATATAAACTTTAATAAGCTACATATGTCACAATTCTTGCCTTCCAGTAAATTAAAATCCTAAGACCCTGTAAAAATTAAACTGAAAGTGGTAAAAGCTACTGCACATATGTATACATACATATAAAATATATATTAAAATATACTAAGCCCTGGCCAGGTAGCTCAGTTGCTTAGTGTTGTCCCAATACGTCAAGGTTACAGGTTTGATCCCTGGTCAGGGCACATACAACAATCAAACAACGAATGCATAAATAAGTGGAACAACAAACTGACGTTTCTCTCTCAAATCAATAAATATAGGGCATTTCACTACGATAGATGATCTCGTTATAGAAGTCTGGGGCCAATTTCATTTATCTTCCTCCTTCACTCTGCGTCTGATTTACCTGCAGGTGGAGTCCCAACTAGTCATTTTACAAACTCACCCAGATTCTCATATACAGGCACCAAATGGAGCCAGCCCACATGAATTTGCAGAGTTCAACTCTGCCCTGGGAAGAAAAGTCCTTCTCTAAATACAATGTTTCTGCATTGTTACTTAATGCTCCCTAATGTAACTGTGTTATAGCTGTGCCTCCAGTATGACTTTTAATAAAACAAGGATTCAATGTACATTCACTTTAAAAAGAAAATATTACGTAATGTTTAACTGCTCTAATTTGAACAAATTTGTGTTGAGCACTATTAATGAAAAATGAGAAAAAGTGGCTGTTTTGAGCCATTATTGGAAGGAAGGACTTCCATTCCCACTTCTTTTCCTAATGAACATGATAAATTTATAACGATTCATCCATACCCTCTTCCCTGATCCTTAAGGCCATGCATGCAAGCTGATCATCTGGCTAGATATGGAGATGCAACAGATGAAAACAATGATGGAATGGACCTAAAATTCCATGACAATAAACCATATCTTTAATAACACACCAATAGCCAGAAAGTGTGCCAGACCAGTCCTGAAGAATCATATATAATTAAAATATTCATTATTTTATAATGCTTTGGCAGTAATAACACTAACAAATCTAAGTTTCAGAACTCAGAAAAATAAATGGTACATTTTCAGAAAAGTGGTATACTTTGTTGTTGTTTTTTTAAAAACCTTCTCTTATATTGGTTAAATACTCTCCCTACAACTGAGTCTTATGATGTTACTTAGCCGATCTTTTCTCATATATTATACACTACCCACCTAAACATAAGCCCTACTTCTGCCAAGTATACAGGACAAAATGATCTCGTAAGCATCATCAATTTAACAAGTTGGTTGTTTTTATTCAAAAATAAATTTCTTTCTGAGGGTACAAATTGCGTCGTTCAGCATCTCCTCTGTCCTGACTTAAATGAAAGAAATTTGATGCAATTTTCTCGGGAGTTTCCTGTTGCTCCTCTTGGGATTTTGCTTTCTGATTTTGAGAGTGTTTTGGGCTGTTTTCTCTATCTTTTAGGTCACTTTAGATCATTTTTAAAAAGAGGAGAAACATACACAGAGACAGATAAATATTTAAGGCAAATCTATTATTAGCAGACTATGAGTGTTCTGGTATCGACCAAGTTATGGCAACTAAGTCATCTTTATTACACATTTAAAACATCCTAGAAGAAAATGGAAGGGGTCATAATCCACAGAACAAAGACAATTCTAAAAAGTACTATTTCTAAAAATAAGTGACTTGAAAAGAAAACATTGAACCTTAGTGTATGTCTCTACTCCCAGGAAGATGTAACTCCCCGGACTCCACTGACTGTGCAGGAGAATGGCCTCCAACACTTAAATTCATCAATGGATTAAAGAGAATTGCAATTTCTAGAGAGCATTTTGTATTTTTAAAAAGTATACATTTTGCCTAGAATGGCTTGTCAGTCCATTTAACAATTATCCAGTAAGAAGATTGTCCTGCAAAAGGAGTACAATGGAATGCATCACTGAAGCCTCTCAAAGACATCACCCTCCTCGTGCGCCGTGCTCAAACTGCCAGGCCAACACACTTCTTTGAACCTGTTGGTTCTTGCAGGTGTTTCTTAGGAAGTGCTGCTTAGCAGGAGGAGAGCCTAAACATCCTCCATCACCTATGGCAGGCATGCCAGGCAACATTTCATGCCATACCTCTCCAAACTCCATTGACCCCAAGAGCACAGCAAGGGTGGGGGGGTGGTTAGGAAATGGGGCGATACAGACACCTGGCAATTTTGATACAACTTGTCCTCCCCCACCTCCCACTACCACTCCTCACTGAGATACAAAGGCTTCCACCCACTGCCATTTGGAGATGATCTAGGCAGGGGCGGGGATGTACACTGGCCTATTCTTATAGCTACTGTGGACAAATGTGTAGCGAGAAACAGCCCAGTAAGCCGTGAGCTCTGAACCATTTACTGAATCAACAGCAAAGCCCAGGCACTGAAGGAAATGTGGTGCAATGCAGTCCTCTCCACACTCACTAGGTTACCACAGTCCTTCTCTTACCCACCGGGTGCACACGCACCATCTCACACCCACAGATGGCACAGCCCCTGCCCCAGCAGCTAGCCCACCTCTGTTCCAACAGGTGTGACCTTCTACTGGCTTCACTTCTTTCACGGGACTGCTGATACCAGTTGCCACACTTACCAAGAACAAAATGTTACCAACTGATTTTACGAACCTACATTTTTTGGTCCAGCTGTTTAAGAACAGAAGACGATCTTCTACAAATTCTGAGAGTTAAAAAGGGGATGAGGTCTTGTAGGTTCCCAGGTATCTTTTGCTTTCCCTGTAACAGGAGGAGGGCTGGTGGTGGGGTGAGGGGATGGGTTTGAAAAGGTACCCAGGCAGCACTCACCCCCTTATTGGCAGCAATGCAGCATTCAGCCAGCCGAAGCCAGAGGCGGGGATTGGCATGATAAACCTGAACAGCTTCAATCAGGCACTCAAAGGCGGCCAGAGGCCTTCCAATGTGAAGAAGCTGAATTCCACAGTTATAGAGCAACTCATACCTCTTGTTGGCTAGCGATGTACACATGGGTCTTCCTGAAAACTTTTTGCCTAGTGATAAAAGTG
Source organism: Macrotus californicus (assembly GCA_007922815.1). NCBI lineage: Eukaryota > Metazoa > Chordata > Mammalia > Chiroptera > Phyllostomidae > Macrotus > Macrotus californicus. The sequence continues at coordinate 127,565 of VMDR010001122.1, forward strand.
AGACGAGAAATCATTAGCTTTAAATGGTACACTGAAAACATCTCTTCCACTAAGTACTTCAACACTACCGTGTTTAATACCAATGACCTTGATTTGAAGTTTAACAGCTCTCCCCAGTGATGATCTCCAGCCCTAACCAGCCCCCCTGAATATTCTCCAGTCATCTTAGTTGTCTGTGTTGCCAACAAATGAGAAGCTCCTCAGGCAACAATGTTCCAGGACGGCAAAGAGAAGAGATAGGGCCCACTTGCTACATTTTTAAAGTCTGTAAGGAGCCCTGGCTGGTGTGGCTCGGTGGACTGAGTGCCAGGCTATGAACCAAAGGGTCGGTGGTTCGATTCCCAGTCAGGGCACATGCCTGGGTTGCAGGCCAGGTCCCCAGTGAGGGGCATGTGAGAGGTAACCACACATTGACGTTTCTCTCCCTCTCTCTCCCTTACCCTCTGTTTGTCTAAAAATAAATAAATAATCTTAAAAAAAAAAAAAGTAAATTTAAAAAAATAATAAAGTATGTAAGGAGATTTCACTCTTCACTTTCGGTTTGGTTAATCAATTTATTGTCATGTGCTTTTTATTAACCAGAAGTATTCAGTTAATGTTAGGGTGTTAGAGGATTTTACTATGGAAATAAAAATTAATGTGCTATACATACAATGATTATTGTTCATTCACTTATTCAAAGTTTCACAATCCATAATAAAATAAGATTACTGGTGATTTTAGATACATTTTTCATCAACTAAATAGTTTTAGCAAATGTTTTACAAAGCTGAATGCTTGGTTTTAAGCACTTCAAATCAAGGGTCTATATAATATGAATGTTGAAGGAATACATGCCAGAAGTTGCTTGAAGACTGCCAGGTGGTGCCATTAGGGAAAGCCTGAAAAGCTGTAACAACGTTAGGTTTGGCAGAATCAAGAAATCTTAGCAAAATATTTTGTTCTTAACACTACCATATGAAATTACTCATTTTCAAATCCATGAAAAAGTGAGTTTAAACGTCTTTGATAATTACTCTTAACCCCTTGCTATTTATTCAAAGTAGCAATATCTACTAAAAATCCCCAAACTTGTTGGACAGGCTCAGTGTTAACTGTAAATGCACACGGTATGCATTCTGACCAGACGGTTGCTCTTTTCTTTTTAAGATTTTATTTATTCATTTCTAGAGAGAGGAGGAGGGAGGGAGAAAGAGAAGAAAAGAAACACTGATGTACGAGAGAAACATCAATTAGTTGCCTCTCGCACACACCCACAACTGGCCTGCAACCCAGGCATGTGCCCTGACTGGGAATCAAACCGGTGACCTTGTGGTTCACAGGCCAGCGCTCAACCCACTGAGCCACACCAGCCAGGCAAGATGCTTGCTCTTTAAAGTTACACTTTTCTCAAGCAGTGAAATATAAGCTGTCCCCCGGCAAAGGGCATACCTGGATCGGTGCTGCCTGCACTGAGCTGTGCACAGACATTGTCATTCTCCTGTAGGGCTTTTTTAAAGTAGAAAATCCCCAAATTGTGCTTGCTCATGGCAAAATGGATGCAACCAAGATTATTCCAGAACATACATCGCAAGCATTCACCTACGAAAAACACAAACACATCTGTCCACAAATTTCACTGTTGATGCACATCACATAAGAACGGGGTTTATCCAACACGAGTTAATTCTATGTGCAATTCCACACAGTCCCTACAGAACAGTTTACAAGGCATCTGAAATTTAGAGAATATCTGAAAATTGTGTAAACTCACTTTCCTTTTAAAATCTCTTTTATTAAAGGTGATAAACCAAAACTGCACTATGATTTAATTAGCCTGTTTAGTTTTTTTTCCTAATTTTTAATTATTATTATAGGTAACAGATACAAAAAATGCAAAAAAAAAACACCCCAAAATATTTATTAATAAATTAATATATATGTATTACATCCACATAACAGAATACTATGTAGAAACTGGAAAGGATGAAGCAAGTATATATGGAAATAGTCAAAATATATTAAATGAATACATAAAGCAAGTCCCAGTTTTGCCTGTTAAACTGTAATCACCACTGTTGTTTTGGTTTATATTTTAAGTATCGCCATGGCTGAGCATCTAGTTTTTCATGTTAGTTGGCACTTGTATTTCTTGCTCTGAACACTGCTTCTTCCTGTTTTTGACCCGTTTTTCAAATTTGGTTACAGATGTTTTCCTATTGGTTACCTGTTATAGAAACCTTCTGTTGCATCTGTTTCAAATATTTCCCCCACTGCCAGTTTATCATCTGTCTTGTGACTTGGTCCAGTGTATGTGTGTTTATGTTTTTAATCATAAAAGTTTTATATTTTTATGTGGTCAAATTTAATAATCTTTTCTAACTACTATGGTTCTTGGGTTTGGGGCAATGTTTAATCAAGGTTCCCCCATCACAAAATTAATATATTCATCCAAGTTTCCTTTTATTGCTTCTATGATTTTGTTTTCACATTTTAATCCTTCATCTCTCTGGATTTTATTTGGGTGTAATTAATGGAAGCAATCCAAGCCTTAGTTTCCTTTTTCTAAATGGCTTCCCAAACTTTCTAAAGCTATTTACTGACAGCCCACCTTTCCTCAAGCAGTTCCTCTCAAAGAACTCACACACAGACTCACCTACTCAGACACACTCCCTCTGAGCTCCAGCACAGGGGTGGCAGCTTGAAAGGCACCAGTGGCACACAGGGAGAAACTGAAGTGTCTGGCATCAAGACAAGCAAAGGCCATTGTCCCTTTTCTGAACCCTTCCCACACAAAGCCAGCAAGCTGGTGCCATATTTGAGACTCCATCAACTTGGCTAATACTGTTTGCCCTGCCCTGGAGATCCCCAGACGCTGCCCCACCCCACATACGGGGCCACCCAAGCTGCTGTTCCATATGAATGGCTGGTCTTGGCTCATGCTGTACAACTTCCTAAATCCTCTCAAATAAGCACAGCCAGCCTCAGTGAGCCCCAGGTCCAGCATTAGCAGCAGCCAGCCTAGATTCACAGTTTGGCTTCACCCGGGAATCTCCAAACCCAGCACAAGTAACAACCATCTTAGATTGCTTTATAGCTTAGGCAGGGTAGTCCCAGGCAAAAACAGGTGGGGGCTGACGTTGCTCAGCACCACCTGGGAAACCTCAGAGTCTGCACACCCAGTGGGCAGCTACAGACCACATCAGAGCACCACCACTCTGTCCCTGCACAGCTGATCCTCCACGGAGGGCAGAGGGTGGTGGTCAGTGGTCACAGCCAATCCTTGCAGCTGACTGGTCTCAGTAAATCCCTCCCATTGACCTGCCAATAGCAACCAAGGCTCAACTACAAGAGGAAGGTGTACTCAGCCCACAGGAAGGGTGCACCTCGAGTACCCAGCTTGTGTGATAGGGGAGGCTGTGCTACTGGACCTTATGGGACATCTACTATATTAGGCCACACTACCAAGACACGGAGTCAAAGCAGCTCTACCTAATATTTAGAAACAATACTTAGAAACTTAGGGAGGCTGCCAAAATGAGGAGACAAAGAAACACGGCCCAAATGAAAGAAAAGAACAAAACTCCAGAAAAAGAGCTAAGTGAAATGGAGAAAAGGAATCTATCAGATGCAGAGTTCAAACACTGGTTATAAGGATGCTCAAGGAACTTGGTGAGGATCTCAACAGCATAAAATAGATCAAGTCAGATATGAAGGATACACTAATTGAAATAAAGAACAATTTATGGGTAAACAACAGTAGAGCGGATGAAGTGAAGAATCAACTCGATGATTTAGAAGATAAGGAAACAAAAAACAACCAATCAGAGCAAGAAGAAAAAAAGAATCCTCCAAAATGAGGAGAGTGTAAGCAGCCTCCGGGACAATGTCAAGTGACCCAACATTTGCATCATTGGGGTGCCAGAAGGAAAAAGACCAAGAAATTGGAAATCTAATTATAAGAATAATAAAAAACTTCCCTAATTTGGTGAAGGAAACAGACATGCAAGTCCAGGAAGCACAGAGAGTCCCAAACAACACAGATGCAAAGAGGCTCACACATCATAATTAAAATACCAAAGGTTAAAAATAAAGAGAGAATCTTAAAAGCAGGAGAGAAAAGAAGTTAGTTACCTACAGAGGAGTGCCCATAAGACTGTCAGCTGATTTCTCAAAAGAAACCTTGCAGGCAAGAAGGGGCTGGCAAGAAGTATTCCAAGTCATGAAAGGCAAGGACCTACATCCAAAATTACTCTATCCAGCAAAGCTTTCATTTAGAATAGAAGGGCAGATAAAGTGCTTCCCAGATAAGGTCAAGTTCAAGGAGTTCATCATCACCAAGCACTTATTATATGAAATGTTAAAGGGACTTATTTAAGAAAAAGAAGATCAAAACTATGAATAAAATGGCAATAAATACGTATCTATCAACAATCTAAAAATTGTTGACACTAAATTTGAAACTAAAAATCAAACTAAGCAAACAAGAAGAACAGAGACAGAATCATCGATATGGAGAGCATTTTGATGGTTGGCAGATAGGAGGGGGGTGTGGGAGAATGGGTGAGGAGGTGAGGGGGTTAAGAAGTACAAATAGGTAGTTTCAGAATAGTCATGAGGAAGTACAGGAAATGAAGTAGCCAAAGAACTTACATGCATGACCCATTGACGTGAACAATGGTGGGGCTTTGCCTGAGGGAGTGGGGGTTGTCAGGGGAAGGGGATAAAGGGGGAAAAATCAGGACAACTCTAATAGCATAATCAATAAAATAAAATACAAATATAAACAAATATAATTAAGCAATGGTTATATTTATAAAAGAGGAAAAACTGCTTAGGAAAAAAGGACATACACTAAAATGTTTAAAGGAGACTGCTTCTGGGTAGTGGTACTGTCAACATTTAAAAAAAAATTCTATTCCCAAATCTTCTCTAATAAGCATATTTTATCGGAAACAGAAACTAAAGTTTGTATATGGAAAGTAAATTAAACATTTTCAGATTAATAATTATGAAAAAATAAATATATAAAACATACAACTATTATAGAAAAAAATCTTCCCATTAAATTATGGTAACTGTTTCCCTGGCTGGTGTGGCTCAGCGGGCTGAGCTTTGTCCTGTGAACTGAAGGGCGGCCAGTGGAATTCCTGGTCAGGGCGCATGCCTGGGTTGTGGGCCCAGCTCCAGGTTGGGGCGTGCAGGAGGCAACCAACTGATGTTTTTCTTGCACATCAGTGTTTCTCTCCCTCTTTCTCCCTCCCTTCCCAACTCCCTAAAAATAAATAGGTAAAATTAAAAAAAAAAAATTATGTTGACTAGCCAGTCAACAACATGCCCTGCTCCAGACTCCATTTTAGAGACTACCGATACCCATTCTGAACTCTGTCAAGATCATCGTGAGCGAAATTTTCCCAAAGCATATTACTTGTCTGAGAGATCATTTCATTAGTTGAGTGTTAATGGGCCCTGCGGGGAAGCCATGACAATAAAAACATAAAAAATTAAGATTTAACAGACTTAGACATGGGTGCTCAGAACAAATGAATTTCCACGAGAATTACAATGAGACAAACTGCCTTTCTCCTTCATCCTCGACTCCACTGAACTGACGGAGGAAATAGAGGTTTAGGTACTTAGTTTGCATGTATGTTCAGTGTGTGTATATATATATATAGCACATAATTAAATTGAAAAAAATGCATTCATCCTTTGTATTTTATTTTTTTAAAGGTTTTATTTATTTATTTTCAGACAGAGGGGAGGGGAAAGGAGGGAGACAGAGAGGGAGAGAAACATCGATGTGAGAGAGAAGTATCAGTTGGCTGCCTCTCACACGCCCTAAACCAGGGACCTGGACCACAACCCAGGCATGTGCCCTTGCTGGGAACTGAACCAGCAACCCTTCGGTTCATAGGTCAGTGGTCAATCCACTGAGCCACAGTAGCCAGGACCATCCTTTGTATTTTAAATTTGGTACAAAATCTTTTCAATAGTTTCTCATTCTTTTTAAAAACATTTTATTTATTTATATTTTAGAGAGAGGGGAAGGGAAGGAGAAAAAAAGGGAGAGAAACATCAATGTGAGAGAGAAACGCTGGCTGCCTCTCGCACTTGCCCCAACCAGGGACCAAACCCGCAAGCCAGGCATGTGCCCTGATCAGGAATTGAACCGGTGACCTTTTGCTTTGTGGACGACGCCAGGCCAACAGAGCCACGCGGGTCAGGGCTAACCTCATTCTCGAGGGAACTGATTTTCCTCCTTCCTCCTCATCAAACAGGAATGACATGGAATTGACAGCAACACATTTTACCATTAATATCAAGCAACCCGTTAAAACTTTCTAAATAGAGACAAGAACAGATAACAGTAATTATCTTCTTAACTTTATAGAAATAGTTTTGTTACAGTTAATTGTTGAGAGAAATCATATTTTTCACTGCTTTTATGGGAGAAAAGAAAAAAGTGAAAACATTATAATCCCACTGCCTTAAAAGGCCTAACACCTCACGAAACAAAAGACCACAGATCTCATTCCCCGGACACAGTTTCTGCGCTGGCATTAACAAACAAATGAAAGAAAGAACAAGCAGGGAAAAGAAAAGTACAAGTAAAGGCGGCGAGGCGTCTTCTCAGACGGAAATCAGCAGTAAGTTTCCAAGAATTTTCTGCAGTAGAGATAACAAAACATTTCCGTTTAAAATCGTTAAACGAAAATCATTCTGAAGAGCAGTCTGGCAGCGGGGGGTGGGAGGCAGCAACGAAGGGTAGAAGAGCCAGGAAGAAAATACAAAAACTTCCCAAGTTTACCTGTTTTCATGAATCCTGGATGCTCAGCAATGTTTGAACTATTTAATAGCTTCACAGCTTTCCGGTAATTGCCTCTTAGGTACTCAAAATTGCTTTTAAGAAACAGAGAAGGTGCAGACTGCAAAGAAAATGTACGTTAAAGTTTGTTTTTAGACGCCCAGGGAGATGACAATCACACTGCTGTGCCCACACGTGTCCAAAGGCACGAACGACGTGGTTAGGTCCCCGTCACAGAAACCAGTCCCTCCTCCCGAGGTGCTCCCTGCTCAGACATGACTTACTCTGCATTGCAAAGATTTGACTGTTTCTTCCCCATGACTATGGCATCCTCTAAGCCAGGGATCATGGTTGGTTGGTTTTTCTTTTTTAATCTCAAAAAAGTTTTTGTAATGATTGGCTGGCTACTTAGGCCCTAATTCCCCTCTTAGGTCTAGCCTACAATTGTTCTCAAGAATCACTTGGGTACTGACCCAATGGCTAATCTGAATCCTGCTTGAGATTTTTTCTGAGATCAATTTTCCTGAACTATTCCTACTACAAACCATGTCTCCTCACGATTTCATACTTTTTAAAAAAAATTCTCACCTGAGGATACCTGTTATTTATTATAGAGAGAGAAGAAGGGAGAAAGAGAGAGAAGCGTAGGTCGGTAGTCTCCCATATGCACCCTGACTGGGCATTGAACCCGTAACCGAGGTATGTGCCTTGACTGGGAATCGAGCCCACAACATTTTGGTGTACAGGACAATGTTTCAACCAGTTGAGCCACCTGGCCAGGGCATGATATCATACTTTTAATTAACAGTTATCCTAAAAGCATCAAGATTGTTTTCAATTCTGTCCCTTTCCACCGCTGTCTTAAAAATTATTTTGCAGTGGGAGTTTGGGGTGAGGGGTGGAAGGAAGGAGCAATTATTACATCTGAGACACCCTAGCACTGGTAACATCGAAGGCACTGTCAAGCCAGAGGTCATTTGGAAGGGGCAGGTTTGGGCTATAACTTGACTGTTAACCTTTAACAAATGTTTTCAATGTAACCTACAAAAATCCTAGCGTCTAATAAAGATGTGAGTTGTGACAAACCACTCACAGGATACCGGGTAGCTATTTAAAATGGTTTGGAAGGCTTTATGCCGAGGGGAAATGCTTGCTGTGACTTTAAGTGGGAAGCGTACTGCATTACACGGTGGCCGGCACAGCACGATCACCGCTTCCCAATCGCAGTCAAGGCTTACACCCGGCAGCGTGATCCACTACAACAGGCGAAGATCAATGATTCAAACTGACAAGTACAAACTGTCTGAACAAAGAACTTCGGAACACGAAGGCCAGTGACTGCAATGAAAAGTCGAGAAGACACTTACATTTCCAGCTGTGTTCATGACGGACTTGATCTCCCTTTTGCATGCCTTCAGAGACTTCATTTGGATGTAAGCTCTTACTTTGTACTGCCAGAGGGAAAACGCTGGTATGTAAGAACTGGGGGGACCCACACGTTCTGAAGCAGTTCTCTTGTCTCATTAAGGAAATTAAACCCAATTTGTTTACAACACAATTACACCAGTTACTTGCAAAAGCAAGTTTAAATTTATCTTACATCTATTTTTGCTGTACTCTCGGAATATACTCTAAAAAACTGTAGACATGGTAGAATAAAATTTATACAGAAGTTCCAAACAAAAATTCTATCTATTCTTATCTGTATATGGCTCATGAACAGTGAATTTTAAAATTCTACCAACTGATTTTATCATCTAATACATTCCCAGACCATTTTTCTCATCTTCTATAAATAAAAGAAATGATACTGCATTATCATCTTAAGCAAAGTATATTTAGACAGATTAAATATGCTTCTAAACTCCAATACCTCAAAGCCAAATAAATATGCATGCCTTAAATGACTCACTGCCTTCAATGATCTATAGCATTCTTCATCATTTGTGAGTACATGGAAATACGTATGATATATAACCTCTCTTAAAATTTATGTTACCTGGTGTATCTTTGATTTTGCAGCTTCTATTAGAGCTCCACTTTCAGCTTTATGATTAGATCCATCTTTGTTGGTGTTATTACCCGTCTGTAGGGCGGTGAACAAAGTTAATCAAAATTAAATATATTTTGACCATAAATTAATCAATGATTTCCAAATGAGCTAATTGGAATCACTTACAGAGCATTTTCATTTTCTTTTTTTTAATATAAGAGAAAAATTAGAACTACATTTTATTTTTCTAATTTATTTACATTTTTTGAGTTTTTTAATGTATTTTTCCCCATTACTCTTTAGTCTCCTTATACTCTCCACCCCCCTGGCAATCACCACACTGTTGTCCATGTCCGTGAGTCCTTTTTCCTTTTTGCTGAATCCCTCCACCCTCTAACCTCTTCCTCCCTCCCGCCCCGTCCCAGACTTAGCTGTCATCCTGCTCTCTACCTATGAGTCTGTCTCTATTTTGCTTGTTAGTTCAGTTCATTCATTAGACTCCGCATATGAGTGAAATCATATGTAGAGAGCGTTTTCAAAATTGCGAGCGCCAGCTCCCAGGCCCGCAGATTCAGGTTTGATAACGTGGAGCGGGCATCAGGAAACTACCTATAAGAAGCTCACTGTGGAGCATCATCACAGACTAAGTTTAAAACTCAAGGGTACTACTCGGGCAGAACTCAGATCACCTTTCTAAAACCCAGAAGTGATCATAACATTCCCCTCTTAAAAACTTTCTCTGGCATTAACACTGCCAATATCATACTCTAAATTCCGAGTAAAATATTCAAAACCGTTCACAGCATGACCCCTATTTGAGTTGCCAACGCCGTCTCTTGCTAACCTCTACCACATCCCTCAGGCACGGCTACCCATTTCAGATTGCCAGAGTTCCTCCAGCACACCACTGCCACCCCTTTTGTGCTGTTTTCTCTGCCAGGATGCTCTCCTACTCTGACTTATCAAACTATCACTTCTGTAAAGAGGCCCCAATCAAACATCCAAATTTCTCCGCAACATTCCCTAACCTCCTTCCTCCCACCAGGACCTGAACCGAGTTGCTCAGCGTTCTGCATTCCTTGAAAAGCAGGAACTGTGAGGTTTTCATTGTTGTCACTTTAATACCTAGCAGAGCGCACAAGCATCTGTTAAACTGAATTATACTTCACCAACTATTACAAATACTAAATATGAAAATGAAATACTTTACCACTGTTTATGAATAATGCTAAGATCATTTAACTGAACTCATATATGTGTATCTGTTAAACTGAAAAAAAAAAAATGCCCTGGCTGTCATGGCCCAGGGGATTGCATACCAGCCGGCAAACCAAAAGGTTACTGGTTCGATTCCTAGTCAGGGCACATGCCTGGGCTGCAGGCCAGGTCCCCAGTTGGGGACTTGCGAGAGCCAACCTGATCGATGTTTCTTCAAATCACACTGCTGTTTCTCTCCCTATCTTCCCCTCCCTCTGAAAAAATAAAATCTTAAAAATAAAAAAAGCAATGCTAAATGTTTATCTTTAAACTTCAAGAACTTACACAGATAGAAAGGCATGGACAATCTATTTTCTGCAAATACTCCTTGTTTAACAAAAGGGCAGGTACAGGAAGAAGAGAGGGCATCCCTTAAGAACTGGAAGTACAAGCAAACTGAAAACACGAGAACTAAATGCATTCCTGATGCGCACCGAGTCTCTTACCAGAACATAATTAAGCTTGATCATCATAAACGTCCGACCTTTTTGAAGAACTTTAATGATGAAATTTTCTGCAGTGAAAGCTGCCCTGTTTATCCAGATTATGAAATTTCACTGTCTTAATTCTAATCTGTATATTCTGTAAAACTAATATCCACATATGAAAAGGTGCTAACATGTATCTGTGGTAATTAGGGATATCAAAACTATTATGAGATCCCACTTCACACCCATTGGGATGTCACAAGTTTTTTTTTAAGAGATGGTAACGAGGGTTGGTGAGAATATAGAGAAACTGGAACCCTCATTAAGTTGTTGGGAGGAATGTAAAATAGTGCAGCTATTTTTTAAAAGTCTGACAGTTCCTCCTAAAATTAAACATTGAGAGTTACCAGTTGATGAAGGAGATCTGACTTTGGGGGGTGAACACAATGCAATATATGGATGATATACGACAGAATTGTACATTCAAAACCTATAATATATACTTTTATTAACCAACGTCACCCCAATACATTTAATAAAGGTAAGAAAATAAAGCAAAAAAATTATATGATTGAGCAATTCCATTCTTAATTATATATCTTAAAAGGATTTAAAATATATGCCCACACAAAAAACTGTGTATAAATGTTCATACCAATAGTATTTATAAGTCTCCTGAAATGCAAAACAACCCAAACGCCCATCACCCACTGATGAATGAACAAAAAAAGTGGCATATCCAAATAATGGAATAGTACTTAGCCATAAAAAGGAATGAAATACATGGAAAAGGAAAAAAGTACAAGCTATATAACATGTAAATTTTGAAAATATTACAATCAGTGAAAGAGGCTAACCATGAAAGGCCACATGTTGTACAGTTCCATTCATATGAAATGTGCACAACAGGCAAATCCACAGAGGTAGAGAGTAGGTTAGTGGGAGCCAGGGGCTGAAGGAAGGGAGAAAGGAACGACCACTAACAAATACAGGGTTTACTTGTGGGGTATGGAATGTTCTGGAACATGGATCGTGGTACTGGCTGTACCACTCAGCAAGTACACTAAACCCACTGAGTTGTACGCTGGAAAACGGTACATTCTGTGTACATTTCCTCCCTCCCTTTCTTGCCGTTAATCAAATCTTTATTCCATCTGTCTCCATCTAGTCTGTGAGCCTCCTCGGGGTAGAAATAATTTTTTTGATTTTTATTTAAAATATTTTTAATTGAGGTACAATTCATATATAACACTGTAGTAGTTTCAGGTGTACAACATAATAATTTGATATCTGTGTATACTGCAAAATGAATAAATCTAGTTAACATCCATCACCACACAACACATAGTTATAAAATTTTCTTTTCTTGTGATGAGGACTTTTAAAATCTACTCTCTAACCAACTTTCAAATATTCAATACAGTAGTATTAACTATAGTCACCATCTGTACAGTGAGTTATATTTCAATAACGTGCAATTAAAATATTTAATAGCTACAAATATTAATTATTATTCACATTTTAGTCTGATCACCTCAGAACACTCACCTCATTCTTTCCATTTTTGTTATTGTTACCCTGTGAAATCATTTTTTCTAGGACAGCAAGAAGATGCAAAGCTTTCTCAGCTTGGTAAGTTAATATATACAGGTCTACAAGTAAAAAACACACCGCTTGAGCAAATTTTTCCTCTGGGGGGAAAAATAAAACAGGAAAAGAAAAGTTACAATCCAAAGTGAAGCAAACATCTCAGAGCAGTTCCCCCTCCTGCTCCCCCACAAAGAAGCTCTGAAGACCCAAGCCTAAGTGTTTACTTAAATGAATGTTTATCACCGAGAGTCAAGAGCAGAAACAACTAGCAAGGCCAACAACGCCATTCTATTAGGCATCTAAAAGGCCTCTCATTTCAGGGATTCTGGTGACCCAACTTCCTTTGGCAAAATATCTACCAAACACCTGCACATGAAATGAGGAGCGTTATTGATACTTTATGTGGAAGGGTGTCTTCATTCCAGTACCTGCCTGGTTACTTACTACATATGTGGCTTTTACACAACACTGAACTAATTTTGAGACCTCAGCTGGCTGACCTGCAAAATGGGAAGAACACTTTATCTGCCTGAAGGCAGAGGGTTGGACCATGTGATCTCTGGAGGCTCCTTCTACCTCTAAAAAGGTCTATGACTCGAGGGAACATATTTTCTTTCAACATACAGAGAGGGGGAAAAAGAAATAATTTGGCTGCAGACATAAAAGCAGCAAGGTGAGGACTGCGGGACATCAGAAAATCGCAACAGCCAAGACGAAACTATAAAGACAAGGACATCAAAGGAAGAAGAGCCCAAGGAAGAGAGGAAGGGGTAACCTGGTATGACATGACACTATTTCCTTTCCTTTCAAGAAGATAAGAGGAAAAACAAGGATGAAAAGGCTGCTATACTCAAAATTTTAAAAACCCTTCAGAGCCTCCTAACTAGTCTTCCTGATTCCATTCTTGTTCTCACACACTAGCCAGAGTGGAGTCCATTTAAAACTGAGATCGATGCAGCTGATATACAAAGGTTGCACCTCCTGCCCGTGGCTGCTTCGGGGTTCATTTCCTACCATCTCCCCACCTGCCCCCGGTCACAATGGCGTTCCTGCGGTTCCTCTCACTCACCAGCCTCAAGCTCACCTCTGCTGGAAGGAATGCTTTTCCTCTAAAGAGCGGTGTGCTCACCTCATCCCTTCCTTCAGGTCTCTTTTCAAATACTGTCTTATCTCAGGTCTTCCTTGATTACCTTATCTAAAAATAATATCCCCAGTCAATTTCCATCCCGTTACCCAATTTTTAGCTTTTCTTCACAGCATTCAGCTACCTCACAATGCACTTCTTGTGTTGGGCCCTCTCCCTTTAGAATGTAAGCTTAATATGGGGTAAAGACCTTTCTATGCCATTCACTGCATTGTCTTCAGGTCCCACTGTCTGGCTTAAAGCCTATGCTCAATAAATATGTTAACTGAGGAATCCAAGTCATAAAGTTTAAAAAATAACAATCATAATTTTCAAAGAAAGAAAAATCCATTTGGATACTAACTGGTTGCTAGATTCCACTCAACCATAGCAGATTAAGAGGACTTCATAAACTGTTCTGGAAATTCTAAAATCCAGCTTTATAGAAACACATCTGGGCCATCCTAGAGGTGTGATTCTGACTACTAGCTTTTCAGAAGAACAGAACTGGTAGCATGTCACACAATGCTTCACCTCTGCCCTCTCTCCTGGGCAGTCTGTCCAGCCACCAGGCCCTCAGGACTGGGGCAAAGAAGAGAGGCGCCTTGACAATGCTTCCCTGGAGCCACAGGAAGCAACTGCTCCACCAGCTGTCAGCACGAGGGGGCCCTGCGACTCGCCCCAAAGCACCACAGAGGAGACATCGCACTGCACCACATTTCCTGTGCTGACCACATCAGCAGTCAGGTGTTTATAAATCACGAATTTATACTCGTGTTTTGAATTTAAAAGAAAGTAACCACAGAGAAAATTTAAAAGTAACCATGGAGAAAAAGACAAAAATGTGAATCACAGTTGAAATCTGACTGCTTATGGGTGGAAACCAACAGCCCTCTCTAACAACCATTTCCTGGGTCCAGCTTTGCTGCTTCCTTTGCTTCCTCTGTTTTCCTTTGCCCTTAGTTTTGCTCTTCCTCTTGAAGCTAGTAATTGCAAGCTAGTTAAGATAGCATGAAAGCTAACACACTTCTGTACTATCTACTCTAGTTCAGTCAGGCAACAGACAAAATAAATTACTGTGCTGCCCCCTAACATTCCAAAACACCCCTTCCTTGCCCTGGCTGGTGTGGCTCAGTGGACTGAGTACTGACCTGCGAACCAAAGGGTCGCTGGTTCCATTCCCAGCCTAGGGCACATGCCTGGGTTGTGGGCCAGGTCCCCGGTAGGGGATGGGCAAGAGGCAACCACACACTGATGTTTCTCTCCCTTTCTTTCTCCCTCCCTTCACCTCTCTCTAAAAATAAATAAAATCTTTAAAAAAAAAAAGGAACACCTGACACTGCTCTTTTTCTTTCTCACTGACATGTAATAATCTGATGTACGTTATCTAAGTACAAACACCAGGAACCTTTGCAAGCATGGGGAGCTAGGGACATTATTGACTTGAAAGATAACATACCAAAAGGTTCTATAAACTGATAAAGTTTTTCACCAACTGATATGGCTTCTGTATACTGCCGCAAATGATAAAGAATGACTGCTTGATTGTAGTACAACATGCTGTTTTCAACATCATCTAACCCGTCCATTTCTTCAACAGCTGAGTGGACCTATAAAACAATCAACAGGGATTATGCTCGAACAGCGGTGAGAAAATAAAGAGCATAAATGAAAGAAATGTCTATGAATAAACAGGAACACAGGCCAACATTTCTTACTCTTGAGTTTTCCCACATTTTCAGCAGGACCCCTAGATTTTAATTACTCTCACACACTAAAAATTATTTTACTCATAATTAAATTCTGTTTAGTAAAACACTTTGATGGCACTTTTTTAAGTACCTAGCACAAGGCAAGGTGATTCTCTTCCTGTGAAGAGGCCTTCAATGTCGAGTGGCCTGCACAGATCCCGAGATTTAGTCCCACTTTGCAGACTCATGAGCTGCGAGAGGCTAGGTGGGTAGTGGGCAGGACTCAAAACGGCTCTTTCTGTGAGAATGTTACACAGTACGTACACGTGAGCTTGATTCCGTTTTGTAAAAACTAAAGTAACATTTAAACATGAACAAGTAATAGCTAACTACCTACCCGTGTGCCAGGCCGGCTCCGTCAGCCTTCTCACAGAGAACCTGATTGGACCCTCACCATGCAGCAAGCACACAGACAGCATTACCACTTCCGTGTCGGAATTAAGGACACCAGCACAAAAGGCTTAACTACCTTGCCCAAGGCCATATGGCTAGGGAAGTATACTTTCTGATTTTCCTATTACGTTCAGGTTTTGTTCCCTTAATAAAAATGATTTTTTTGAAGTAATGAACCAAACGCACTTTGCCACACACACAGGCTTTTAAGGGCTTTCCTAGAAAACCCTAACATCAACATCTGACACCAAAAGAAAAAAATCACAACACTTTGCATTTTCAAGGTAGACTATCTGCATACCTTCTTCTGTAAGGGGTAGCAGTAGGCTTTTAAACTTTAATCAAACTTCACAACCATTCTGCAATTCCATGTAACACATGAAACTGGAATTCTACCTAAATTAACATTCACCTTTCTTTGCCATTATGAAGACTGCAATATATTATTGAGCAATGTTAAGTAGTTAATTCTAAGATTGGTACTTTCCTAAGTTAAGCAGAACTTTCAGATTCATGGAGTTAACCTCGGTTTGGCTAGTGGCAACGACCCGGAAGGTTTCTGTCACATATTGACTTGTCATCCGATTTCTGCAGACTTCAGTCGCCCATGTGGAGAGCTTGACAGCGGCGTCCACGTGTTAACAATCGGTTCTAGGTTACCAACAGCACATTTTCTTGGCTTGAGGTTGCAGGAACCTCTTATTCTAAAAAAGGCTTTACGGATGAATTTGTGCTCAAAGACAAAATAAATGCTTCCTGGAAGAATCTGTCTAGGGGATCTTAGGGCACATGTACCAGATATCAACAAACATCATTTTTCCTTTGATTCTGGAGCTCCGGATAAAGTCAAGGCTGATAATACTAGTGTAATGATGAAACGTGATGACATATGAATTTATAAAGATGAAGGTAGTTATAAGAACAGATTCAAGAGTCAGAAGGGCTGCATGGACATGAACTAAAGGGGGGCAATGCTGGAGGGAGGGGTATGTAGGGCACAGAGGAATAAAAGGGAGAAAATCGGACAACTATAATAGCATAAACTATAAAATAAATTAAAAAAAAGAGTCAGAAAGTCTGGTTCAAGTCCTGCTCTTCCCCTACCTAGCTGTAAATTAAAATTATAAGGCTCCCTAAATCCTAGTTTCAAAACTGAGAAAACAAGTACCTCCCCTCAGTAATTGTGAGTATGACATAAAGCATAAAAGGCACTTAATATGGAATTTGGAATCAAGTAAGTATTTAATAAATGTTGGCTGTTCTCATTTTCACTGAAAATTTTAAAAGGTTGAAAATGACTTTATTCCTATATGGAATTATGAAGAGCCTAAAGGGGTCACTTATTTTTAACTATATCATATTTTAGGGTGATATTCCACAGAACAGTGGGAGGTACCCATGAATATAGGGAAGGGGCTCAAGAAGGTCTCAAGACCTTCTACAGCATGAAGCAGGATTTAAAAGTGCAGGCCCTAGAGTCAAACAGAACTGAGTTCATGCAGCTCCTTTTCCTTTTTTAAGATTTTATTTACTTTTAGAAAGAGAGGGAAAGGAGGAAGAAGAGAGGGAGAGAAACAGCAATGTGTGAGAGATACATCCATCACTTGCTTCTCACACATCCCTAACCCTGGACCTGGCCCACACCCAGGCACGTGCCCTTGACTAGGAATCGAACCGGCAACCCTTTAGCTCGCAGGCTGGTACTCAATTCACTGAGCCACGCCAGCCAGGGCTCAGCTCTTACTACTTAAAAGCTTTCTGTCTTTGGACATTTTACACAAGCTATCCGTACCTCAGCTTTCCCATCTGTAGAATGAGAAAAACTATAGTAGCTACTTTAGGGCTACTGGGAAGAGTAAGTGAGAGGTTGTATACAATGTTCCTACCAGGGCCTTCTTACATAGTAAGCTCCGACTGTCTGCTAGCTGATCCTATCGTTGGCATCATCATATTAGCCCTCTTGATTATCAAAGCTCTAACCTTGTGATTTGAGAAATGTTGCTATTATGACCAGACCAAAGAAAAAAGTAAGACCTAAACTACATAGAAATCAGAATTATCTTCTATTTAATCAATTAATCATCTCTGTAACCAAAATGCTAAAACAATTTGACATAATTAATGATCAGAACCTTAAGGGCTTAGTTAAAGAACATATATGCATAACCTATAGACACAGACACTAATGAACTGATGGCCTGAGGGAAGGGGGGTGCTGGGTGGAGATGGGGAAAGGGTAAGGGAAAGGTGGGTATCTGTAATAGTGTCAACAATAAAAATAAAGTGAAAAAAAAAGAAGGAAAATCAGGGGAAGTGCATGGCTTTGCTGACTATTTCCTTGTTAGAACTTGAGTCTCAATGTTTTCACTAGGGGATCTTTTGTCTTTAAGTAATAATCCCTAGAATGTATTAAATAAATGCTCAGCAAGTTTAAAAACAACAGTAATCAGACCCTTGCAGTAATACATTATATCTCAGGAGCTAAGTCTCTTCATATATTTCTACTTTAATCCTCTCTCAAAACTCCGAAGCTCATTCGAATTTGGTATATGAGTCTACTCTGTTCAAGTTAAAAACCTAATAGAAAATAATATCATGTAACATTTCTTTCATTGTCCTGGAATATTAATGTTATACAAATAAAAGTAATACCAAAGAAGTTTCAGATAGATTAAAAATTGTGCTAGGAATATCAGACAAGTCACATTAATTTTCCTTAACTATTTTTGTTTCATAATTTAGAGCATAATATTTGTATAGCCAAATTCATTTGTGTATTACCTGATTCTTCAGCTGGTTAAGTGTTTGTCTCAAACTATCTGTTGTTGTTTGGTTACTTTTAAAAAACTCGGCTATTGCT